>WOGR01007396.1:0-12430 GCA_015342045.1 Leptinotarsa lineolata | reverse complement strand
TACAAAGGGGACTTTTTATATTTCGTTGTCTTATGACTTGGAATTCGCAAAACATCACCATGACGTGTGTTGTAACTGTGCACCGTTGCATTTGTTTCTAGTTAATGGATGTTAGATCTAGCAAATCTTATATATTTGAGAATGTATATGGAGGGAGCCGATAATAATTTTTCCTTGACGAATTGACGAATACTGGTTTACAGCTGTCTCGGTGTTCAATGCTGAAAATTAGTCTAACTATACGATTTTGTGCTACGAATACTCTGATGAATTCACTACTGCAACCCTATACTATGATATTGAGCGATATATGTGAATATGCCATAGCAAAATAGATTTCTAGTAGACCTGCTCACATTTGAGAATGTATATGGAGGGAGCCGATAATAATTTTTCCCTAAAGAATACTGGTTTACAGCTGTCTCGGTGTTCGATGCTGAAAATTAGTCTAACTATACGATTTTGTGCTACGAATACTCTGATAAATTCACTACTGCAACCCCATGCTATGATATTGAGCGATATATGTGAATATGATATAGCAAAATAGATTTCAAGTAGACCTGCTGTGTCCATGCATGATTTCATTTGCCTTAAAGCAAAGAACGTCTTGTTTAGTTTGATGTAGACATCTTTTATTTGCAGATCTCATGATAAACTTTCATCTAAGTGAGTTCCTAAAAATTTTACTTCGCTACTAATCTTCATTTCGTCATTAACTTGTAGGTCATCTCGAACATTTTTTTTCCTTTTATAGAAATTCACTGTTACAGTTTTTGTGGAGTTTGATATTATTCTGTTTCGCTGACACCAGGAGCTGAAACCATCAATTATGCATTTCACCTTACTAAGCAGTACATCAATGTTTTCCCCTGTAACTGTGATAGTGGTATCATCCGCAAATATGGTAAGGTGGCAATCTATTAGATATTCTGACAAATCATTTGCATACAACTAAACAAGCAATGGTCCAAGCACTGCCCCTGTGGCACTCCAAGCTTAACGTCATTGCACCTTGATCTAATGTTTTCACATTTTACAGTCATGGTACGGCCTGGTGAGGTGAGATTCAATCCATTTTAACAAGTTATTTGGAAAACTAAGTTGGGTCAGTTCACAATTAGAAATTCAGGAGACACTGTGTCAAACGCTTTTGTTAGATCAAAAATAAAGACATTACAAAATTATTTGAAGCTACTTCTTTGTAGATATAATTCAGTAACTGATATGTTGAAGTTTCAATTGTTTTACCCTTTCTGAAACCATGTTGATCTTTGCACAGTATATTATTATACTTCAATTAAATCAGTAATCCTGTTTGCGACTATTTTTTCAAATGATTTAGCCAGTGAGCAAGCAAGCAAGATTTGCCTATAATTTTCTACTACCTAGCGATCACCTTTTGTGATCGCTCGGCTGTGTATAATTTTCTACTACCGAGCGATCACCTTTTGTGAAAAGAGGTATTACTAATGCCCTTTTGAATTCTTCGGGAAAGTATCCTTGCAAAAAAAACTGGTTGAATAAATAAGTCAAAGGGGTAATAACTACATCGATTATTTTTTTATTGTTTCTATTGACAACTCATCCAATCCAGTATACTTTTTATTTTTTAATATTTTTAGTGTGCTCAGCACCTCCGATTCATTTATAGGATCATTTTGGAAAGGATGAATTATATCGTGATTTCTTGAGACTGTACAAGGCAGTGAAATATTTTGGCTAAAGTTTTTTTCAATTGCAAATTTGGCGGCATTTGAGAAATTGTAAGCAAACAATTCTGTTATTTTATTTAGGTCTGTAATGTCTTGATAATTTTTTAATATACTGACAATTTTGTTCGATGATCTACTTTTTCTTCCTAGTTCATTATTTATAATGTTCCATGTTGCTTTGGTCTTATTGTCTGCATTTAGGATTTTATAATGCTTTCAACTGCTCTCTTCTATAACATATTTATTGTCAAGAGTTTAACCTTGTTATTCGACCCGAAAGTGCATTCTCCAAATAAAACAATCGGCTTCATTAAAAGCCTATCTTATTTGGTAGAGTTTAAATTGGTGAGAGCCATAATAAACCCTTGAGGATTGCAGAGAAGAGTAATTCGGATTATCTTGACATCAGTGTAGATGATCCTCAAGGGTCAATAGTGGGTCCAATATTGTTCTCAATATATTATATAAATGACAATATTTGAGCGAACCCATCTATACATTACATACTGTATGAGAACGATATGTCCATAATTATTTTGAAAAAAGAAGTAACGAAGTTCTTTCCAATTTCTATTTCTGGTTCTGCATGAATTTACTGCATTTAAACGCAGATAAAACTCAGTCAATAAATTTTCATAAAAGGCTAAAACAAGTGCCTACCTCTCATGTGTAAGGTTTCTGGGCCTATACATCAATGAGTGTCTTGACTGTAGGAGACATTGTGAGAAAATAATTTCAAAACTCAACTATCAATCAGAAACATGAGATCAGTTTTGACGGAGAATCAACTGATAATGTTATATTATACATAGATCAAATCACGAGAAGGATACGGAGTATGTTTTAGGGGTAACCCACTTTTAACGATGTGTTCATATCGCAGAAAAAGTTGATTTGTTGTATCGCTGGTGTCTCTCGTACCTTTGGTTGTAGAGATTTTTTTTAAACTTCCCAATTTTAACCTTGCCGTGTTTGTACATATTAGAAGTGTGTGTTTTTGTATTTTGTAATTTAAACTCTTTTTAAACTAATAAGCAAATTCACCCTAATAATACAAGACAGCGATATGAATTACACGTGCCATTTTCAAGGACTAATCTTTTATACAGGTCACCCACTGTGACTGGGCAAAGGTTGTTCAATAAACTTCCAACCGAAATTAAATCATGTGTAACATTGACAGCATTCAAACAATGTATTAAGAAGTATCTGTTTGGAGGTGGATTTTACTCCTTGGAAGAATTTTGGTCTTAGTTTCAGTTCTATTTTTCAGTTGTTCTTTGACAAATTTCATACGAACATGTTTCTGCATGTCACTCAGAAAATGAAGTATTATCATTATCACTTTGAACTTAATCTAATCTGACCTAGAAACATTGGAAAACCTACTTGAATAACTTTCTACTAATTTTTGAGCAAACTCGTTTGGTGTTTAGTCACTAACTTGTTGAATTTTGGCCTTCTACACCTGAAATTAGGCTTTCTATTATAATTTCAATTTTTATCAAATGATGAAAATATCCCAATAAATATTCACAAGAATACTGAATAAAATGACTTGTGTGTGTTAAAACAATTCAAATAGTTGATTTTGTTTCTATCCACATGAGTTAAATTTTTTTAAGCGGAAGTGAAATGCTAGATATGTGTTAAAACTTTGCATTAGATTTTAATGACTAGAATATCAGAAAATTTAAGAATAAGGTAAGTAAATCTTCTTTAGATGTATAGATTACAATAGGAACTAATGAAAATTATCTTCGACATTATTTATTATTTCGTTTCGATACGTTTTGACAAATACAATAACGACACATAAGCATGCAAATTAAAATGATAATAAGAGTTAATAAAATAGAGAAACTCACCACTTCCACTAAGAACAGATTCCTCTTTATTATATCCGTATACTGTGTTCTCACTATAAAATGGCATTGGCATGTACTCTAAAGGATTGTAGGTACCACTGTATGGCATATAATTGGGAACATTTGGTAGTGGACCCACACTATCAGTATCACCCTGTATTTTCAAGTTTGTCATCGCTGAACATAAGTCACCAAAAATGTAGTAACACTGAAACACAATCTCATAAATATATGATTGATTTCATAATTGGAGAAATAATTCACACTGAAATCGAATTTTTGATAACAAAAACAAATTCTGTATTACAAATAAACAGTTCACACTAATCTTGCTGATTTTTTAGTTTTCCAAATAGTAAAATATGTTTTTGTATATTTTACTTGATTTGTTGTAAAGATGAACCCATATGTGGTTAAAAACCTGTTTAGTAGTAATTATAATAATTTACAGCATGGTGTATAACTTAAAATTCTATAGCAAAATGGCAACGAAAATAAAATATAAAACCAACATGAGGAAAGTAGAGAACCCTCTGCAGGTGTGTTATGTAAATAAGCAATTACTTTATATACAAATGAAAGATTAAAACATGTAGCTATCAAAAATAGAAGTGTCAGTGAAAATTATGGAGATTAATAAAATTACCTGTTCAGAAAAAGTAATTTTATTCACAGTATGCCTAATGAAGCCTGCTTTGAGCAAATGCGAAGCATACTTTCTGGCATCCCGTCTCTCCTGAAACCCTTCAACACGTGTCAGTAACCAATCTATCATGTCAGTTCCAATGAAGGCATTGGGGATTGTTATTTTCAGCCACATTCTGTCTCTAATTTCCAGACCGCTGTCAGTTCGCTGCATTGCTTGTACAACTTGTGACATTGGCGAGTTGACAGAAAGAGGTTCATCGATACCTGTAAAACATATTTTGTAAAGTGAGCATTAAAGAGCCACAAAAGATATTTTACCCAAAATGAGTTCGTTGAGCATTTTGCAACAAAAACAATATCACATGAAAACTAAAAATATCATCTACATTTTTCATCTACAAAATGGGCTTACAAAAGTTCCTAAATGAAAATTTTCATATAGAAGTGAGATTTATAAATTACAAATATAAATTGCCTACAGCCTACAAGTGTAAAAAGTTCATATTTTTGGTTTGGGTAACCACTGTAGCATCTCGATAACAACATTTGGTGAAATTAAATTGGGTTTTTCAATTTAGTTTATCCCAAGCCGTTACTTTATATTTTTCTACATTTGAAGTTTTGCACCCGAGAAAAAAGATTCTAATTTTGTTTTGCAAGTATTCCCATCTATATTTCATCTAGGAATGGAAATAATTCTTCAATTTGTTATGGTCACTCTGTCAAACGGAATCATTATTGAATACCCTACATTTCAAAATCTATATTTGTCAGTGATCTCACATAAATCGAAATTCAATTACATATTTTTAATCAACAGAAGTCACCTAGACAGCTCTCTATAAGCACAAAACGAAAGCAATGTGGAAATGATTTGTTCAGAATGTGACTGACCCATTTTCGTTTCATTCTTAAAGTGCCCTGAAGAGAGATTATAATAATTCTAATAACTAATAATCATTTGTTAGTTCTCAAGTATAACAAAGGTATTTGACAATGAATTTGATGACTCATAACCAAAGTACACTATTCTGGTATATTGTAACCAAAGTCAGAGAGACAAAAATGAGAACTAATGAGGCTCACTCTTGTTCGAAATGATATCTGATAATATACCAAACGAAATACAATACTTGAATTAAGGAAATGATGACCAGTAATTTTATTTCGAAGATTGATAGATAGATACTTTATTTTTCGTTATTGAAGTTATTTATAAAAGTACAAGACTCATCAGACTAGTCAAGATTAATTTTCTCGGCAAATACACACTTACAATATGCTCTGACCAATCCTCCAATTATTCTATATGGTTTCATAACGAATTCCAATAAAAATGATTTTTTCAAATTGTACTACCACAAAATATATCACATACTGAAACAAACAATAACTAACTAATACTAAAGTTACATAACTCAGATGTATTAATAGTGTGTTCATTATCCTCAGTTATTTGATCAAGAAGCAGATACTACTAACTTTCTTTAGAATAATTTTTATATGTAATATCCAATTGATTTTTATCGATATTTGAGTTTAATAGATGTTATTAAACTTTATTGATGGAAGCAGATAGGCCAACATAACTTATGAAAATTAGATTCTTTTCACTCCAATAAATGGAAAATTATGCCCTTAGAAAAGTTATCGTAATTTCACAACTTTTGAATTACATTTCCTATTGAATGCAAAATTAACTAGGTTGACACCTTTTGGACAAACTATTCAGTAACATTCTATGTGTGATAGAATAGGCCGATACTTGATGAAAATCGATAACATATTCCAGAAACATTGTGAGATTTTCTCTAAACAGTTTTACAAAAACGCAACACGTATTTCGCTATACAATATGTTCTTCAGGCATGTCTATACTAACTGAAATTTACAGATTCAGTGCTTTATACATATTTTTACAATTTGAAGTACCCGAATTTTACGTACCCAATTGATGTCAAAAATGTGTAGCTGAACATTAATATAAGAAAAGAAAGTATACAAACTCATTTCATTAAACATGTAATGAATGAAATTATCCGAGCTTATGTATCAGTTAATTACCAATTTCCACATTTGAAAAAATATTATTCATTTCTACTTGGTCACGTCCAGGCAAATGCTTGGACGTGGCTTACGAACAAATAACTCAAGTAAATTTATTAAAAACAATAAAAACAAAACTTTTATGTTGGATAGATCAGGAGTATATAAGTTGACTTGTGGCTCTTGCCCAAAACTTTATATTGGTCAAAGGGGGGAACCTTTTCCCAAAAATTTGAAGAACATAGAAAGTTTCTTGAATGGAAAGACCAATTCCACATTTCCAAACCATCTTTTAGCAGATGGACATGAGTTCAACCATGAATATGACGTGTTACATTTAGAAGAGAAAAGTTTGAAACTCAATCTTTTAGAATGTTTGGAAATAAATAGATTTAAGAAGTCGGGCAATTCACTGAATGATCAATTAGAATTAAATAACTTCCCGTTACTGAATATTTTTTCAAATGTGGAAACTGGTACATAAGCTCAAGTCATTTCATTCATTACAAACTCAGGTACACAACACATTAAACATCATTTGGCTAGGTAAAACTCAGGTACTTGGAACTTAGGTAATTCAAATTGTAAAAATATATATAAAGCGTAGAATATGTAGATTTAGTCGGTAAAGACACGCCCGAAGAAGCCATTATATGGCCAAACACGTGTTGCGTTTTTGTAAAGCTTGTTGGAATGATGAACTCCTCATCAATAATACACTTTGTGACTCATCACTTCAATATATACTAAAATCAAATGAATTTTTTGACATCATTCACATTTCAAAAAAAAGGAAAAGCGGCGATTATAAATATTTTCTTTGACGTCATTACACCTTATTATTTTAACAATAGATGGCGCCACGTATATCATTATGAAGATAAATGATAATATTTATCAAAATAAATTACAACAAAACTGTTTATAGAAAATCTCACAATGAAGTGTTTTTGAAAATAAAAGATCTCCCATTCAATTTCTTATTTTTTACATCATCAACCAATTTGAACAAGCCAATTTGAGAACAAGCAAAAAACCATTCAACATAAAGCTTGCTGCATACATACCAGGACCTAGTAGACACTCACGTTCATTGGCTGGTATTGTACTAGCTATTGACGAGCTCGATACAGTAGAGCTACTAGGAGGTCTTGCTACTGGATCTCCTCTGACAGCTGCTGTATGAGCCACCCAAGCACCTAAATATCGATTTCAACATCAAAATACTTAAATTCATCAGACAATGAAAATACCCATACCTGGATCTATAGGTCTTACTGGTTCAGTTCTAGGTATCGTAAAGTATCCTTTCGGATTTGGATCCCAACATTTGGCAACTACTAATTTTATAGGCCTGAAATGAAAAATATGATTACAAACAGAAAATTACTTTCCTGAAATGAAATTCAGTATACTAAAATTCCATAATAGTAGGCACTAAAATTTTAAAATGGAAACTTTGCCTACAGAGATGTTTATGGGGCGGAAAAAAAAACGACAGATTAAATTTCCATTTGTTTTTTTTCCAAAATGAAATCCCAACCTTAAAAAAGTCACAGCCGAAATAAGTTCCGGTGAATCAATGCCCAAAACATCACGACGTGTTTTAATGCGCACATTCAAATGAACATTAATTTATGAAAAGAGGTAGAAGTGCTTTTATAGAAAGAGAAGAAATTGTTTTGTGGTGGAGAAATAACTTGAAAAACATCCGAGAGTATTGTCTAGGAGGTAGAAAGATTTATTATTTTGATGAGACTTGGTTGCATCAAGGCCATACGGCCTCAAATGTATAGCAAAAACTTTAAAAATAAAAAGTTGTCGACAAACTTTTATTGAAGGCCTCTCAGCAGGATTAAAAGCGACTGCTGGCAAAGGACGGAGGCTCATAATAACTCAAATAGGCAGCGATTCGGATTTTTTGGAAAACGGCTTGTTACTTTTCGAGTCCAAGAAAACTAGCGACTACCACCAGGAAATGGACGCGCAAAAGTTCGACAGTTGGTTTTAAAAGATTTTACCAAACCTTGAACCAAACTCTGTCGTCGTCATGGATAATGCCTCCTACCACAGCAGATAATTTGAACAGTCACCAACAACTGCCTAGCGAAAAGCTTATATCGTTAACTGGCCGTTTCAAAAAAATTCACCATTCGACGATAATATGTTAGAAGTACCATTACTCAATATTGCAAGGAAACATATACCTCAGTTGAAGAAATATGTTGTCAACGAAATGGCTCGTGAGAGAAAGGAATTGTACACCGCCTCCCTCTTTACCATTATGAGCTAAATCCGATCGAGCTAATATGGGTTCAAATAAAAAACGAAGTGGCGAGGGAAAACTTACTTTTAAAATGGATGAGGTAAAAGGCCTACTGCTACAGAAACAGAAAATGTCAGACCTAAGTCATGGAAAAAATGCACTAGAGAAATGCAATAAGAGAAGAAGACAAAATGTGGGATCTCGACACCAGAATGACATTGTAGTAATTGAACCATTGATCTATTTCCTTGAATAATAGCGATCGCGATAGTTTTCTTTAGACGATAATAAATAATACAATACTGTAAGTACTTTTAAACTTTTTGCTGTGGTAGTGATTATATCTTTTTGAGATTTTTTTCACAAAAAATTGAAATAGACCACTCAGGGTCAAATTTACATAAATTAGATGCAAACTTTTGCTAAAACGACTTTCTTGATTTTTTTGTGAAATTCTGCAAATAATCGCAAAAATCATATGATTAATCTAAATATATAAATTGGAATTTTGGTCTGAAAATATGAATTTGTGCCTTATTTTAGATTATAGACATAATTCATCATTTAACAAAACTTTCTGTATTACTTTACTAACACCCTGTACATCCAATCTCGGCTTTTTTATGTCAATCTTATTTTAAAAAGATGCAAATTATTTATAAAAATGACTGTCATGAAATTAATAATAAAGATTTTTCTCCTCCTAGTAACTCCATCCGGGGACACACTGTATATTTATTTGTATATACTTAATATAATTCAATTATTATTTGTGAATATAGTTTTTGAATACTAGCAATACACTTGAAATTAATTTTTCCTCATCTGTTTAGTATAATTTCCGTACGACAATGCAAGAGGCAGATTATAGTTATTTATTAACATTACAAGGCCGATATGTAGCAAATAACGGATGGGGTGGAATATTGTAATCCAGGCGCAACTGAATCCGTTATTTACGTATCGGCCGTGTGTCGTTCAAGACTTTTCGTAATCTCGCTGAAAGATTACATTTTGATTCCAAGGAAAGAACAGACCACGTACCTCGTTACTCTACAGAGAAATCCCAACATCGTGTTGGTCATGGTACAGCTTAATAATATCACAAAATTATTATAAACAACGTCATTTTTTGTGTTCGTGAGTTCGCTTTAACGACCATGGATGAAATTGAAGAAAATGAGGAACAAAATCAAATTTTTTTTAGAAATATTGGGAGAATCATGTGCGAGTGTTGATTTACTGCCGAAAATAACAGTATGGGATTACGAAAAGGCAAAAACGTCGAAGTAATTTCTGAGAATTTAGTGCCTACTATTTTAGAATCATATTATAGTGAGATATTCTTACCCCGGTTTTTGTACAACTTCTCTTAATACCTTAACAGCCTCATCATTTGACATATCTTCAAAATTAACATCATTAACTTGTAATATCATATCACCCGGTTCTATTCTACCATCTAAAGCTACTGCACCTCTAAAATGTTATTTAAATGAGATATGAAATTTCAATTTTAAATGTAAACTTACCCCTTCATTATAGATCCAACATAAATTCCACCATCACCACCCTTATTGCTTTGCCCAACAATTGAGATCCCCAAGAAATTAACTGTGTCCATATTAAGAGTAACCGTTATTATATTCAGAGACATTGTAGAATCTGTTATACTGGAGTATGAACTTGTCCTTGACATTGCCTGAAACATAAAATGTCCTTTACTTTTGTGGGATTTAGGCATAGTGGATAGAAAAATATCAACATTCCGTGAATAGACTTACTGTTCTTAGAATAACACAAAAAAATAATGTTTCATCATAGATGGTGATTTTAAGAAGTCATGTGATGAAATTCGTCTTTAGCTCTTTTGGATAGTCGTGATAATTTAGCGAAAACCAAATTATATAGTGTTCTGGTTGATTTCCGGGTTTGGCTGTGGTCTTCTTTTATTATAATCTCCAGTTTCAGTTAATACGTCAAGATGAGTACTTCGACCACGCCACTGAAGATGACTACCGCAGTTGCAGTCGAAGCGTTTGGAGATTATAACCACAGAAGCCCACGACCAAACCCGGAAATCAACCAAAACATTGATGCCAGCCGTGAAAGCCTACATTCCTATATCACATTATATAGTTTTCACAATATGAAAAGATATTTAAAATACCGAATATTGAGAGAAAATATCTCAATTATTTTCGAAAGGGGATTCCGAAAAAGAACAAAAAATATTTGTAAGTACTTTATATATTATTTGAAAGCAGATTAAAACTACACGCTATGCTCATTACCTGCAATCTTTGTTTTCGCCTCCTTTGAGGTCTCTTTCGACCAGCCACATGCAATCGACTAATGCTGGAACACTCTGATAGAGCAGTATGCCTTCCCGTTGTTTCTGACTGAAAACTTGTAGTTTCCAGATCAGAACTCACTATTGATGCAGTCTCATATACTCTAAAAAAATTTAAAATTTAAATCAATTTGTAACACCAAATACATAATTCATGATAGAATTTACGACATCTAAACAATAAAAAAGTGGATTGATTGCACTATGCATCAGTGAAAAAGGAATATAAGAATGAATTGGAATCATACTTCAATTAGTTACATCATTTTTTACTTGAAAGTGAAAAATGAAAATTGTTATTTCTTATCCGGCTCTTACTGTGATAGGAAGAATATTATCCTAGATTATTTTGAGGAAATAGTACTTCTAGTATGAAGGGTGCTTTAATTGAAGCACTTGCAGAAGTGATGAAAAAACTGTGGTCAATAGATTCATCGAACAGAGTGGTGAAACACAGTTATCTTAAACAGCGAAATCCAAAAATTTGCTCCTCAATTCATAGGATATAATAATATGCAACAAGATGCCCAGTAGTTCCTTAGATATTTATTGGATAGTTTACAAGAGGACGTGTATAGAACCACTGAACAACGTCCCAAGTTTTCACGAAAAATTGAGCAACAGAGAAAAAAAATGAGCATGAACAACTCCAAAATTGTAGACAATTTTGTCAGCCAGCTAAAATCTACGCTGAAGTATACATCTGTAGGTACTCATCGATAACCTTTGATCAAGCTGACTTTCACAATGCCTGAATTCCTTTAGTAAAGAAGCTTTGGATGTAGATAAAAGACCGACGAGTTCGAAGTGCAGACACATGCATGAAATCTCTATCAATACAAAAGTTTCCTCAAATTTTAGTAATACATTTTAAAATATG
Organism: Leptinotarsa lineolata; assembly: GCA_015342045.1. Taxonomy (NCBI): domain Eukaryota; kingdom Metazoa; phylum Arthropoda; class Insecta; order Coleoptera; family Chrysomelidae; genus Leptinotarsa; species Leptinotarsa lineolata. Next base: position 654 of record WOGR01007396.1, on the reverse strand, counting down.
TCTTCCAACAGTTTTGCAGCTAAAGTAAATGTTACTACCGATTTCCCTCTAAAACGTTTACACGTGAGTAATTATGCAACTAACAATGTAGCCACTTGTCATTATAATCTGTGTACAGTATTGAATCACAATGGAACCACTTACAGAGGGCATGTAACGACACACACTGTAGACACCCTTACAGCAATACATAGCATGAATACGACGATTTACATGTATCACCGATTTCACAACAATAGCTAGTGAGAGGATAGATGTATGTTTTTTTCAAGAACAGGAGAGTACTAAAACAGCACCTTTGACTATACCCCAAAATAGCGCTGAAAATGTTGGCTTTGTGTTCTTGAGTTGGTTGATATGTTTTCTTGTTTTTAAGTTTGTGTGTGTTTATCGTTTTTAGTTCTTTCAGTTTTATATAAAACATTGTATTATTATTTTTAACATAAATAGTTTGAACCTTGAGATGAAGTAAAAAACAGCCCGGTGGAAGTTCGGAGTACTAATATTATTTATTCTTTTGATCACGGTAATATTATACACTGTGTCCGTAAAGTGTCGAACAAATTCATTTTTAGCTAAACAGGTCATTTTAAGAAATAATCCTGAAACACGTCGATTTTTGATGTTAATTTACCGTATTTTAAAATAATAATC
>WOGR01007395.1:0-12430 GCA_015342045.1 Leptinotarsa lineolata | reverse complement strand
TCAATTGTATTGTTTATTTCAGGGATTTCAAATCATTTTACAAATTTTTAGACAATGGAAGTCCGAACTGCTGAAATTCACAAATAAAAACAAGTATAAAATTCAAAAAATGAGAACGCGTTTTTGTAAAAGGAACAAATTATTGTGACCAGAAATTAAAATTAATTAATGGATTTAACAATGATTGCCATGATTTCTATATAGGTACGTGAAATTTATATTCATTATGTGTTGTATATGTGTTCCACAACCTTGCCTTATACTGACAAATGTTTTCTTTGGCATACTCCAATGAATAAACATGTTTATCGTTGCTTCTGGTACCTATCATGAAAGTGAAAATAGCAAATAATGCATATAATAACCGTAGAAACAAAACTAGGGTACTTATAGTTATAGCACATCACACCACTAAACAAAAAAACACTTGTGCGACGACAAAAGGACAAATGTTTTTCCGTAGTTCCTTGCAGAATGGCGGCTAACGCGTGAATCACGGGGCGAGCGCATTCAGACACTTGTGAATTCCAGTGTAACATGTAAATTTACACAAAAAAGCAACAAATTAGACAGATATTATGAATAAAAATACAAAGTAAAATAAAAACTCACACGAATAAACTAATATTCAATGGTATTCTTCCTTTTTTCTCTAAATATCAGAAAAAAAACGGAAATTTCTGGTAATTTCGTAGATACACACAATTTTTTCGTGTGATTTGTTCAAAAAGTCTGTTCATAATCTGTTTTTTCCGTTAGCCAGCTGTCGCACCCCTACGAACGACAACCCTCAGAAGTCAAAACTTGTGCGAGCTAAGGACTAACGAGGTCTTACCTTTTTACGTGTCATTCCTAGCACGGTTGCAGAATCATCCCAGCTTCAACCAAATAAATCATCTCGAGAAAAATATCTGGTTGAGGCTGGAATCGAACTCACGACCTTCCGATTATGAGTCAGGCGCGCTACCACCGCGCCAATTCTTAAAATATTAGTGAATATAACATTATAAAATATGTAATGATTGTGTAATTCCAAACAAATTTTTTTCAGTGTATGCCCTAAAGATGAATATAAAAATTCAAAGTGGTATATTGTGATAAGTCTCGATGTGGTATTTTTAGTAACTTCTTCTAGAATTAGTTGATGAAGAAATAACAAAGAGATGAAACAGACTCGCCATATCAACCAAAATACAACTATAGTTTCAGTTCAGTAATTTTCCATTTCAGAAACTGATTACAAACAAGTTCTTGCAACTTCAATGGATGCTTCAATTTCCCCAATACTTGCTCAGTACATTATGGATTTATTTGAGGATTTACTTCCGCAACTCAATTTTAATGTTCTTTTTCTTCAAATATTCATGTGATTTGTGTGGAAAAAGTAAAATGTTACAACCCTAAATTACAGTTTACTAAATAATTAGAAATTAATAATGCTATCCTATTTTTAGTTACCAAAATAATTCGTAGAAGTGATAATTCATTGATAACAGACTGATATTAAAAAATAGAAATGAAAAATTAGTTCATCCAACACTAAAACGAAAAAATGTACTATATACTGTTGAAAAATATAGTGATAGATAATTTCTCTGAAAGATTAGTGTATCAATTTCTTTCTACTGAGTGCCGGCAGAAGTGAATACTCGAATATTAACGTAATTTCAACGACTCTTTCCCTATCATCATTACCAGAACCATCATCGCCAATCTCTACAACTGATACCAGTGATAGGTGTATGGTAGCTGAAATAAGAAACGAACAATTTTGATTCGAATCTATTTGAATGTCTAATAAAGACCGCATCAATAGTAGTTTTGTATTTCGTTGGGCTGAGATTGCGATCATTTGATATCGTTATATCTACCTAATTCATTATTTAAAAATTAAATTAACAGTTGTTTTTTATCTTCTGCAAAATTTATGTTGAAATCTCCACACAAAATCATTGGCAAATCATCAAAGCTTTTCCCAATTTTTTTGAAGCAATGCAGATGCGTCATGAGAATAAATGAATGAATTTTCATACAGGAAGTCTCGTTTAGCACGCAACGACTTATCTAATGTAAACGGCAACCATAATAATGAACTGATTATCACCAGAGTGGCAACGACTTATACACATATCGCCGATATCAGAAAAAGTAGCATTAAACATGCTGGTGTATTTCGCATGCCCATCCATATAATTTGTGCAATAATGAACTGTGTTCATATTTTTCCAGTTATAGATGCACTTTGTTCAATTTCTATATTTTAAACACTTTTTATACACGAATTTTACAAGTACAAAGACGGTCGAGCCATCAGCAGTCACAATCTATGGATGCGCGTGGCACGCTGTAACACAAACACTCACGCCCTACGCCGCCTAAACGAAACAGCAGCCGCGGGCATACCTTTTCGCAGCGCAGTAGAAATAAAGGGGGATACTTTCTCTTCTAGACCTCTCCTTCGATCAGGTCACGTGTCCTGACGTGAATATTACATTTTTTACCCATCACGAAAGTACACAACGCCGCTGAAGAAGTTTTCACTTCAAAAATTAGGCAATCATGCTAATAATCAGATACTAGAAACTATAAGTATTTTTCATATCCCAATATTGGAGAATTACCGCCCAACATAATTAAAGTTTCATTTCTATTTCAACAAATAATGTTTTTCCGAAAATACTGCTTTTGTGAGCATGCCTGTCCTGAAAACCCCCACTGAAAACCCGCCACTGTGCAGATTTAAACCAATTGTTACATTCCTTCCCAGTCGTCCATCGGCAATATAGAGGATAGTTGTGCATTTTGCCCCTTCCAATTTCATCTCTGCACCCCCCTCTCCCATCTGTAGGAATGTTCCTTGTTTCTTCAACCGCCGTCGATCGAACCTGAAGTTAGTTTGTTCAGTTTGCAGTCGCTGAGAGGTTCGGTTTGGACGGGTCGGTTGCTTTGATTATGAGTAGGTACTTTCGTTTCCAAGTGAAATTACAATCGTTTATAAGTGAAATAGGTACCTAGTTTGAAGAACTATTTGTTTTCACCTCAACAGTCACTATAACCAGAAAAATGTGGCCAACTGGACAAGGTAAGCGCATGTGATAGTTAACAGAATATGCTAATATTGTTAATAGTTCAGGTTTATATTGTTTAGTCGCTAATGAAATCGCAGAAGGCTAAGATTTACTTAACTTTCATTTTATCCTGATGAGCATTTCTTGGAAAATTGAAAAGAATTCAAGTTTTTTTTATACAAGGTAGTGGGGTTCTATATTTCTCAATCTTTTACGCGTCTTTCGTTCTGTCCATTTCAAGTTTTAATGAAGCTTCTCTGAAAAGGAGGTAGGTATTTTATTATGGTATTTTTGACATTGTAGTCTTTCGACTACCTATTTATAATTGCATTTCTGGTGATTGAGTAAAGTGCTTGTTTTGGATTTAGTAACTGAAAGCGATATCATTATCGATTTTATTATATGATAAGAGTATAATTGAAAAAAATCCTTCAAATTTCTCTGGCCAAATACGGAAAAAGTGAATCTCAATAAGCTTGTGCACGAACACCTTGATTTGATTCATTTGGATAGATATACATGTAAACTTGTGTATCATAATATTGTGAACAGAATGAAAATTTCGCGTTGTGGGGAAGATGGGTATATAAAAAAATGGTCCCAGGATGGATTCCTGAGTGATTTTTACACCGCTAAAAGTATCTCCGTTAAAGGTCTCGGTAAGAGAATAAATTTTCTTGAAGTAATTTCATTGATATTTTTCAAGTCTTCCATTCTGTAGGTACCTGCTGATAGACATTTTCATAATCTTTATACATCGAGAAACTTAAAGCACGCAAATAAACATGTCTACAACTGTTGTATCACAATTGTTTCAGGTAATTGTTTTGAAAATGGGTTACTTCCTGCATCTTTTCCAAGTAATCTATATAGCCTTCAGGTACCATAGCTATGATAGAGGTTAGGTATAGGCAGACTGAGCTGCACAATATAGGCCAGTGTACGTGTCCCGATAATCTTTGTTATTCATATCGTTTTACTAGTTTTTGTTCATATTTATGAGTGTTTAGTTTTAAAAAAGTTCTCTAATTTACACTGGAAACATAAAAAATAGAAATTGAAAAAAAAATTCAGGCTTCCAATTTATAAATTATCAAGGTTATTTTTTTGTAAACCTTCGTCTCGAACATTAATGTTGAATAATGAAAGCAAAATTAGGATGAATATTGCGATATTTTTTTTACCATCGGATAATTGTTTATTCTACTGTAAACCAACTAAGTAAGTACCCCCAGAATAAATTCCCTCGAACTTCACTGTATGAGATTTCATTTGGAGAACTGCGTTTATGTGGAAGAAACTTCCTGAGAACGTTTTTTCGAATGAATTTAATCTCCAGCGATTCAAATCTAACGCGAATCGCTACTTCCGCACAGGCACCGCTCTTAGAGCGCCTTAAGGAGTTTTCTGTAGTGATTGTGTTTTTTCTTGAAAAGAAATATTGATATTTTTCAATTTGTTATTAACAATTCGTTTAGGTTGAGAATTAAAAAGAAGAAGCTATACATGAAAATGACTTTAATTTTTTTTATCTGCTATTGTTTGAAAAATTGTGGTTATACCTATTCTGTGTTCATCTGTTAATATCAACCAGACACTTTTCAAGGACATCTTATTCAGTTTTATCAATAAGATATCTCTACTCATCATCTTTATAAGATGCTAAGGCTAATAAACTTGAGGAAAAATTTTCTTGTTAACTTATTTTTATTCATTATTCATAAAACAATAGATTTAAAGTGAAATTAATGGACTGAAATTGTTGATGAGTATACCTACGTCGGATAAAAAGTTACATTTCAACATAAAAGTTAAAACAATTTTTTTTCATAAACAAATGGTTTAAATGGAGTGAATAATTGGGTGACAGTTTGAATTCTGGACTGAATATGTTCTTTAATTAATAGAGAATAAATGAGTCCCCTAAATTATCGTATCTCAATTAGTTTATAAGTTAAAATAAGTTTAAACATAAAAAACCATGTGGGAATGATGGAATGAAGGAGAATAGAATTTTTAATATATAATATACATACATTTTTTTTTCACAAGATTTAATACATGGCTGTTTTTGTTACATTTTGTAAAAAGGAAAAAAGAGAAAAATATATATAAGTAGAAACAATTTATTTTTATATAACAAATTGTTTATTAAATAGTTATCAACGAGCAAGATAATATTAATTACGAGTGGTTGAAAAAAATTGTCAATCGACAGATCTGTTTTTAAGCAATAATTTTTTTTATAAGATATTTTTTTCAAATCATAACTTGCATCAAGGATTATGTTTCAAAAAATGTTTTCAGGTATCTTATAAGCAACCCATTTGTTCATAACAATAGCAGATTTTTTTGTATCTTTCTCATTTAGCTTTGGATCATGAAAAAACGGATCGATAGTAATATTTCAAAAAGTAAATTCAATGAATAATTAAGCTTTTCAATTTTTAAATTTTGACATTTGTTAATTTTCGAACTGGAATCTATTCTGAGACCTTTAAAAGTACCTTCAAAAACATTTTACAATTATTGCACTTGCAATGTTCCTGTTTAGGTAGAAAAAATTGGTAATCAACTAATACATAATCAACTGGAAAATCACGATAAAAGTTTTTCGATCGCGGATTATTGTTCTTTCATTTATACAGTAGGTACCTGAATTTTTTCTATTCCTAATTTTGATTTTGTTTAGTTGAAATATTTTTTCATTGAAGGTCCAAAGTTGGCGTTTGCGTAAGCCAGTGTACCCGTTTTAGGACGTATTTTCAAAGGGAAAATTATAAATATTGTTCCAAAAGTTCCGGGAGTTAGTATTTCTTTGGAAAATTTCCTCCTTTTTGAATCATTTTCAAATTTCAATAATGTCAAATGGTTTTGGAGATATTTGCAAAAACTAAACACCAATTTTTTTCAGGTAATTGTTTATAACTTTTGCAATTTTTGCAAGCGGCACTTGTGAACTAGACTATAAACTGAAAAGCACATGATAACATGAACAAATACCACATTGAACTGAATACCAATTCACAAACTATTTCTGGTAAACAGGATTAGTTATTAAAATGGGGTATTTGAATGCATCAGTGATATTAGTTCTGGGAAATATTAATACCTAACCGTAAAACTCACATAAATCTTTGTAATAAAATAAACAGATTATTTGTTTTGAACAGGAATAAATTAGGTTTTGGAATTCCCAGATTCCTCTGTAACAAATCGCATTTCTACAGTATGATACAAGCAATGAATAGATATAAATCTAGCTATAAATATAGATCTTATCTGTAGAAATCCGCCTTGGTTCACATCAAGTATTATAAAAAATATTCGAAACAAAATAGCGAGCCCACTATAACTTGAAAAAATATAATACATCTTTTTATCGAGAAAAATTTATTTAGCTAAGAGCTGAAGTCATATTACAAATGAATGAAGCGTATAAAAACTTCATTGATGAGAGTGAAAACAATATACAGGCAAATCCAAGTACTTTTTGGAATTGTATTAGGATTGAAAAATGCAATTCTACGATTCCCGGCATTATGAAGGATGACAATAACTCTTATTCCAAACCTCAGGAAATCGTTGACGCTTTTGCGAACTATTTTAAAAGGGTATACATCATATCGGATATCTTCCTGTGTGGAATGCTCGATAACTTTCCAAATAATTTCCCGGGTATAAATATCGAACACATTAATGAGATATATATTATTAAGGCCACTCAGAAATTGAAAAACAAACTAGTTATTGGACCGGACGACATACCGAGTTTTCTAGAAAAAGATTTTATCCACCCTTCATTAAGCCCTTTGATTCACATTTTCAATCTTTCACTGAAAAAATCTACTTTTCCTGAGATATGGAAAACAACACCTTGATAAAAAATTATAGGTCTATTTCTATATTAAGCAATTTCTCGAAACTTCTCGAAAAAATTCTATATGGTTTTATCTATAACTCGATCAGAAATATAATATCGGACGATCAGCATGAGTTCGTGGAACAAAACTCATATGTGACGAATCCTGCATGCCTCTTACAACATGTTTCTGATGCTTTACACCAAAAGCAACAGGTTGACGTAGTTTATACAGACATGCAAAAGGCGTTTGATCAAATTGATTTTTACATCCTCATTCAGCGACTATCATCGTTTGGCTTTTCTGGAAGTTCAATTTATCTTTTCACAAGCTATATCTCTTTGACAGAAAGCAATACGTGGAACATGAAGGTTTTCAGTCCTCTTTGTACACACCTAGCTCGGGGGTGCCACAAGGCTCAAACGTCCTCTTTTATTTCAGCTTCTCATTGATGACCTGGCGAAAATGATGAACTACCCAAAACTTCTTTATCCGGTGATCTAAATCTATACAAAGTAATTGGCAATAATGTGAAGACTGCTTAATGACTGCAAAATGAAATCGATTTAGTAATTATACTGTTTTACATATATTTTCATTAACACCTTTGTACATTTCTTATAATTGGGTGAATGACTATAGGAAATAAAGTGATGGATGAAGCCGTTAATACGTGGTAAGAGTTCATCATGAAAAATGAGAAATGAAAAATTTTCTAGGTTTTTTACCACTTTTATAAAAATGGTAAAAAACAGAAAATCTTCATTTCTCATTTTTCAAGAAATAAAGTGCTATCTATCCATCTATATAAATCGTATATTGAGATTCATAATGGGATGAACATGTTCTTTTACAAAAATGAATACTATTAAAATGGTCTTTCATTCCTTAGTTAGACCAGAGTGTGTATGTATAATTTGATGCGAGGAATATCAATCTACATTAAAAGTAGGCGCTAAAATACTGAATAAATTTCTCAGGTATAATATCTGTATTTTGAATATTATCATCTATGGCCTGACTATAGAACAGTAATATTTATTTACCTTCTGGAAAAATTCGAAACGTTGTCTCTGGAAAATGGACGAAATCTGACGATGATATTATTTTTTTATAATATTATAAATAATGAAGTCATGTCACCAGATATGTTATATTGGATACCATTTCATGTGCCTGCTCGTCGTACTCGATCGTATGTTATGTTTAATGTTCCTTTGGCATTACTTATTAGTTATCCCTTCGTAGCCATGATTCTATTAGTCAACAATTTAGTAATCAACGTAGATTGGACATTACCACAAAGTAATTTTTGGCGTATCATTCGAATCATCTACTGAATATGTCATCGTGGAAACCATGTCATTTATTTATTATAACTGCTAATATTTATAATTGAGAAGCCCGGTATTTGTTATGAGTATTTTTTTTGATCCCCTACAATGATATATATGAGTTGGTTATATATTTAATGCATATTATGATGATATTAATATTCCATTAAATATTGTATTCATTTCATCCATGTAATTGGATCAGATTGGTCTGTTTGGATACAACATATTAAATAAATAAATCAGTGCGAATAAATATTCGAATATACGCGCACGCATCCACACATGCACGTGGGCGCGCTCACACATACACACACATACATCTTTTCAACATTATTTTATGGAAAATATTTTTTGTGAACAACCATGTGACCTTCAAATTGTTCATTTCATCTTATTGCGATTCTTGCCGTCAACATCCACCAAATATTAACGTTACTCTGTTCATTAAAAACGTCTCAATCAGTGTCTCATAAATGTTAAGTCATCTCTAGACCAAATTCCATACATTGCTGGTTAGTATCGTTGTAGTGTCTTCAAACAACGTTAGTATCCTTTTGAACTTTGCTTCAAATATTACATAACATCAACAACATGGTCTAAAATATTTGGACCATAAGAAACCATAAGAAAAATATTAATCATTTTTGTCTGACTCCCTTGCAAGGAGGGTACTGCAAGTAACTTCATCGGATCAGAACCTATCATTGACATTTCATTAGGCTTTGCCAAACAAACATTGAACACCCGGATGGCAAGAAGATTTAAAGACTTCTGGCAAAATCTTCCAGGAATAGCTCACTCCAAGGAGTTCATTCACCCTTCGAAGCTTGAAACCAATAGTAGGGATGAACTACAATGTCTAACAGGCCAACTACAATGTCTAACAGGCCTCCTTACAGGTCACTGTCGTCTGAATCATTATATGTAGATACTCGGACTGTCGGAAGATAGTGTGTGTCGCCTCTGTTTGGAATATGATAAAACAGAAGAGCATATACTTTGTGCCTGCCCTGCCGTGGACCGAATCAGGTTTTTAGAATTTGGTAGAACCACACTCTTACCATCTGACCTGAAAGATCACTCACCATACAAATTAATCGGCTTCGTCCAGAATCTGGGTTTATTTGGTCGATTTTGGATAGGTGTGAGCTACAATAAAATCTTGCGGGTTGCGGCGGAGGGTCGAGTAGGCCCACTCACTTTTGACCTAACGTGACCTAACCTATATGTCGTGATACTAATGAAAAAAATTGTATGTAATAAACAAGTTACTCCTTATTATTACGGTTAAGACGTTTCAAAAATGGTGATTTTTTACATGTAAATGCTACACGATGCGACGAAACGCCCACCAAAAAGTAATCATAATTTTATAACTGAGACAGTGTTGTTCCTCATGTTACTTTAGAAACAAAATGTTACTTTTCACCAATCTTGTTACTAAATTACCTTTTTCTTTATTTTGTTACAATTTGAATACATTTCAGTTCTTCAATATCATAATTATAGAGAAAAAGAATCTGTTTTTATCCGTGTCTGAGAGCCTCCAAAAATTTCTGCCGACCTGTTAGGTTTACTTTCATTTTCGTGAGGAATGTAAACTTTTTCTTTAAACGGAGGGTGGGGTTTGAACATTTTTTTGTCGATAATGATTGATTTGGTCGAAATTAATATCTGGAAGACCTGACGTGCAAGAATTTTTGTCGACTTACAAGGTTTATTTCCAATCTTATAAAAAATTCAGTTTTTTCAGACAACATGGGATTAATTTAGTCGAGATTTTCATCTGGGAGGCACAACCTGCAAGAATTTCAGCCGACCTGCAAAGTTTATTTACAATTCTGCGAGAAATGTAAAATTTTTTCATACCTGAAGGATGGGGGTTGGACATTTTTTTGTCGAAAACCACTAATCTGGTCGAAATTCTTATATGGAAAGCCCAACCTGCAAGAATTTCTGCCGACCCGCAAGATATATTTTCAATTTTGTGATAAATGTGAAATTTTTTCTCAAGAACACGGAGACTGGAGATGGAAATTGTTTCATCAAAATCTGGTCGAAATTCTTCCCTGGGAAGCACAACCGACCTACAAGCCGTCCTACAAAGTTCATTTTCAATTTTGGAAAAATGTGAAATTTTTTCATGCCCGAAGGGTATAAACACCAGACCTGCAAAATAATCTTTCCCCCATTCGATGTTAAAATCACACAATTTGAATCATAGAGGATGCTATCGCTTCTGTCAGGTTATAAATGTCAAAATCAATATGAAACGCTGTCATTTACTTTTTCACCTTGCTTTCATTTTGTATTTTTAATTAATCCCAAATCTGTGAAAAATTGATAACAAATATTGTTCCACAGACAATTCTTAGTTTTCTACAACGGAAATGGCTAGGGCCCTTGCAAGAAAAGAGAAAACAGGTACTTATTTCTACAAATATGTGATATTTAAAAAATGTCTATCTTATAAGAAATATAATATATACATTTTCTTATGCCAAAAAAAATCCTGTGTAATTTTTCTCTATAGTATATGTTATTTGAAGGTAATTCAATATTTTAGGATAATTTATTTCAGCGTTTTTGAATTACCAAAAATGTTATTCATCGGCAACTCCACCTACTGCTAAACCACCTCCTGGTAAACAATCGCCACCTCCGGGCACACCCCCTCCTCAAACTAAAACGAAATTTGGTCCCCTAGCAGATCAAGATAGGATTTTTCAAAATTTATATGGAAGACATGATTGGAGACTCAAAGAATCCATGAAACGGGGTGATTGGTATAAAACCAAAGAAATTTTGCTTAAGGGATCTGATTGGATTATAAGTAAGTTAATAGTTTCATAAAGCGCTTCCATCTCCAAATTAAAATAAAACAAAGTGTGAGATATCATAGAAATTTTTTATTCGTTTGAAAGATCTATTGATGCCATTATGTGTGGAATATAACATCGTTCAAATGTCCGCCACAGCTTTTCTAATTGGACCGCATTCGAATCGTCCAATTTTCCATGACTCTGGCGCATAAATCAGGTTGAATTTGACCGACGGCATGGGTTTTGTTGACTTTGAGGGCCGCTGTGGTTTGTAGCTTATTCCCATACACCTGTGACTTAAGAAAACCCCACAAGAAAAAGTCCAACTGAGTCAAATCGCATGATCTCGGTGGCCAGTTCGCATCACCTCCACGTGAAATGGCCATGCTCTCAAATAGCTCGTGCAAGAATATTCAGTGTGGCATGAGCTGTGTGGCACGTAGCGCCAATCTGTTGAAACCACATATCGATGGTGTCCCGATCAGGTCAAAAGAAGTTGGTAATCATCGATCTATAGTGGTCGCTATTGACAGTGATGGCCTGGACAATGTCGTTCTCAAAGAAATATGACGCCGCTAGCCCAATATCCACACCAAACAGTGACTTTTTTGGGATGCATTGGACGCTCTTGGATCTCTTATGGATTGGTATTGTCCCAAATTCGACAATTTTGTTTGTTCACGTACCCATTCATCCAGAAATGGGCTGAAGATGATTTTTTGATGAAATTTAGGGTCATTGCCAACTGCTCCAGAGCCCATTAAGTGAGCACACGTCGTTGTCTATGGTCGTTTACCTTCAGTTCCAGGGTCAGTTGATTTTTGTATTGGTGCAGGTCCAAGTCACGACGCAAAATTTGCCAAGTTGTGGTATGCGAAAGGTCTGTCGGCGACACGAAATCGACTGCCTCGAATTCTCCAGCACACTCTCACAAACAGCGTCGATGTTTTCGGCAGATCTTGTGTTTTGTGGACTCAGATTTATCCACCATATTGCGAAGGAAAGGCGATTATGGGGACCGTAAAATGGGCGGAGCGCGCGATACATTTCTCGAACAGAACACCCATTTTGATGAAAAAAAACTTATTTGCACGTGTTGTTGGCAGATGTAGCTTCAAAAAGTTGGCCATTATTAATTGTCAAAGTTCAGAAGTCTCTGTTAGAAGACCCTACATATGTGTTCGGGTTCACCCTTATAACTATTTTGTTTCTCCTATATAGTATCAATGTGGATTTCTGGTGATTCAAATTGAGTTACTGATTTAATTTCCACAAAGATCGTGGAACCAAATCAAATAGTCTTCAAGAATCATATAACCCCTGTACAAAATTAAAAAATA
>WOGR01007394.1:0-12431 GCA_015342045.1 Leptinotarsa lineolata | reverse complement strand
TGTTTATAATAATCCCAGTCTATCTTACGTTTAGTCTGCTTCAATTTTTGATGAGCCCTGTCTCTAGTTTTCATAATCCTTTTCACATTCTCAGTTAGCCAGGGTGCAGGGGGTTTGGTAAATCTTTTGGTCACTAACGGGGCATGGAAATCAAATAAACTGATGATACTATCAACCAAAAATGAAACTTTATCATCGACATTACTTAGGTATAAAATATGGAAAAATGGTATGGTCTGATAGATTGCAATCGATCACCCCCCTATCAATTACTGTTTCTTTATTCAACACAATCACCAAATCTAACAAGGTAGCAGTTGTATCTGTAATACGTGTAGGAGAATCAATTAGTTGTGAGAGGTCGAATTCTTCTAGAATACAAATAAATGTTTGAACTGCATTATTTTCTGTGAGTTTTGTTAGTACTTCCGTCTACGCACAACGGCTAACCCAATAATTGTTGCTTCGTGAAATTAAGTCAAGTTCTACAATAGTAATATTTTATCGAAATTACTTCCAGCATAAGATATGTTTCATTATTTGCTCTGCTGATGAATTTGTTGATCTGCTCACTGTTGAAGACTCCTAATTTCTTTAGTCTATAACCAATATTCTTCTTTTTGAGCCAAATTGAAATTTTCTCTCATGTCATATAAAAGTTGTATCATCATCCATACAGTACAAAATGTAGCCGCGGACTTTTGAGTTCTTCTGTTATGAATCTAGCAAAGTATGAAGAGAAGATTGGATAGAAAAAACTACGATGTTTTTCTATGCAATATGTGAGTCATGAGCTTGGAGAGTCCAAATGAGAGGAAAGTAAGAAAATTCCATCAGATTTTGGATCTTCTTGTCTACATGGTCTGTAATGTAGCAGAAAAGCATGGAAATCATTTTTTGAAAGCATATGTTTAATGTGCTAACCCCCGAGATTATGCATTTGTTTTTGGCATACATTTATCGGTAAAACGTAGCATTAGGAGTATTTTATCACTATCTGAGGCATTCCTTCGTTGTTAACAATATCAAACGATGATGCCTTATCCTCTGAAAGATATTGTGTCAAATTATCGTTTGCAATAACGAATAATTTTGTTGACCTTGTCGAAGAGAGATAGATACATATGTACAAAAAATAGATTCTTTTGAAATTAAATTTGATATATCCACCTCAACATCCCTACACAATAGAATTTGGCAAATACCTGTTCTGAAAATGACAACTACACGAAATATTTTCTCTCCACTTCAGATACTGTTCACAAAATTCAACTTTTATCGCTTCTCTGTAGTTGAAACATATCAGTTCAATGATATCAGACAGTACTGTTGTCTTGGTTCCGTCCTGCACTAACGAGGAGTGATACTTTGAAAATGATCTGTACGTTGAATCGATGCCAGATGACGTTCTGAATCACTCCTAGGGAGGACATCACACTTTCCTCTTGAAGCTATGAGTTTATCAACAAAAGAAAATATTCACCCTCTGTTATTACACTCTGATTTCTCACATAAAGGAAACGCAAATGATGAAAATTCGAGAGAATGGAAAATAATAGCTTCAGAATAAATATTTGATGCTCCATTTTGAAGCTACAATATAAAAAGTTCATCAAGTTCAGTTGAATAGCATAGAGAAACTGCAGCGAATGAGAATCATCATATTGTTTACTAATGTAGCAAATTATTGACTTGATATTCATGTTTCAATAAATATGTTTATATTTCACCAAATTTCTTTGTCATGAAAATGTAATTCTCTCAACCGAGAAAAAAGAGTGTTTTTTTTTTCTCAAATTTCTTTTCAATTTTTCAAAGTAACGTGTTTAATATCACTATTATCTTTCATTTCTCCAAAAAAAATTATACTATCTTAAGCATTACTCATTTGTCATACGTTCAGCAGATATTTATCTATAACTGACAAATATTTTTACTTTAATAGAATACTAATTTATGCAGAATTCGAACCCTTTCTCCTAAAACAAACGAAAAACCTGTTAAAAAATCTATGTCTGTACACACAAAGGCTCGAAAGCCATTTTGGCAGGGTGTTCACCCTTGGAGAAAATATGATTGTGAATATTCCCAACCCTTCAACAAGGGTGAGCTTCATTTGAATATCGGAGGAAATCTATAACTCTGTGTCCCACTCTGATATTAGATATCAGGAATTTCAAATCTTGGTTCTGGATGAACCGGATATCCACATAGCCACTTTATATGTCCAGAATATTCTGAAAATTACTGTTATGAATATGAACTTTCAAAATGGTCGTAGTGGATTGATTTGAAGGGAACAACGAAACAAAGTCAACAGAAAAATTATTCAATTCTTACTGTTCATTGAGCAAGAATTTCTCAGTCCATTCTATTTCAGTCGAAATAATAATTATTTTTTCAATGGAAACAGAGTCATGACTGAGCTGATGAACTTCTATCAAAAAAAGGTTTGCAAGTATCGAAACAGTCCTTCTATTTGGAATTTTCACATCATTGTCTAGTATATTCCACACACGAATTTCTACATGTAACCATAATTGAATCCATCTCATTGAAAAAATCAATACAGAAACAAGCTGTAAACCTTTTCCATTAAAAAAGAAAGACAAATAATTTATAATTATTTGAATCGACAGAATTTCACGAATCTTCGGAAGTTTTCCACTTTCTAGATGATGATGGTGAAGTAAAAACCAAAGAGGTTTGTTCCTGAAAAAATTATCTCTCTCGAAAATATTTCCTGTTCAAAAATGGTAGATACTGGTCCCACCCTGTATTGCTCTGTGAGATATCATTGCGGCAGTTTTGGGAACGTGGAATTGCTTTCGGGCTAATATTTTGTTGCTAGGCCGCTGTTTCCGGTTTCAAGGTGGTATTATAAAGAAAAATTGCATGATGGCGCTCCTAGGGTCAAAATACTCCGGAGGTGAAACAGCTTTCCAATCGTATCTCCAGGTGGTGGCCGATTCGAAGGCATCATCCTGCAGAATTTATTCGAAAACCACTATTTCAGACGGTCAGCAGGGTCCTTCCAGTCCACAGGAAAATAGCATGGTAACTGCAGTTGCTGAGAGCCTCACTGGCAACTTCAAAATCGATTTCTGCAACATCAGAGGACTCAACTCGAATGTAAACTCAGTGTACTAACATTTGCAAACAAATAGTCCTCATATTCTTGCACTCACAGAAACCAAAGTCAGTGCTTCAACAAACCCCGACTATTTTGTATATCCCGGCTACGATTTCCATTTCTGATTCAGACCTAACTTTGAACTATGTCTTTTCATCCGAAGCGATCTCTTCTGTTGAAGAGAGGAAATGCTAGAGCCCCAGAACTTTGATGTTATATGGTTCAAAATAATATCAAAGATCACTAAATTCATATGATGCGTTCATCGACCATCAATCGATACATACACAATATAGGACACTATTCCCTTCACTTGCAAATACTATTGGCATTCTGCAAATCAATGATTACAGTGCCGAAATTTCCATATTCGGTCCAAAATATCGAATGGCTCAAATTTTTAAACATCAACGACGAACAAGGTCACGAAGCTGAGGCTCTTCCAATAAGCAGCGGACTTATTCAGATTAAAAATGAGCCGACCGGGATTCCTAATCGTAACGGAGAATATGCTAGTCGTCTGGATCTATACCTTATAACCAATTCAGAAATTTGAAACGTCACCGTGAGGTCTCCGTTGGGATATTCCCACCACAAACTCATTTCAGTGTTGAGTGAATTACCAATAAATGCTGTGGAACAATCTCAGCCACGCAAGGTTTGACTTACTGATCTGCTAAGGGGGGATGTTCAAGACCATTTCCGAAATTTTTCTCGGCTAAGTGTTTGTTTCAGCTCTAATAATCCATCACCTTGTGCTTCAGAAGTCACGAAAGTTATTCTACAATCCATGGATGCGTAATATATTTCCCTTTTTCAATGAAATGAACTTCTAACGGCAAACTTTGGCTCAACAAAGATTGTGAGCAAGCTGTCGCCTCCAAAAATCTCGCCTACCGGTAGTAACGTAAAAACCTCAATACAGAAAACCGAACTGGGTTTGTTAATGCACGCAACAACTGCATACTCATAATAAATGAAAGCAGATAACTTCAGAATCAGATAATCAGGGATGAATTGCTTGCCAATCCCAACAGGTCTAGATCCTTCTGGTCGATAGCTGAAGCTATCACAATTTCACTACTAACACAAGCGGATGATTCAATTGCAACAACAGCCATAGAAAAATTGAATCTACTAGCTGAACAATTTGCATCCAACTCCAATTCAATTTTTTGGGAAAGGCACCACAAACTATTTTCATACTAGATTCCACAATGCCGGAAATATAATTTCAGACAACGTCTAGTCAGGCGAATTTTTGAAACAGCCTAATATAAACAAGTCGCTTTGCTATCAGTGATATCAAAAATCATGAAGAGAGCCGTAAACCAACATATCTTTAAATATCTGGAAGGTTTTAACATCTTGAGCGATTATCCATATGGCTTTTGAAAACAAAGGTAAACAGGCGACCTTCTATCGTATGTCACGCCTATTTGGAATAACGCAATCGAGGAATAGGGAGAGTCAAGAGCTGTTGTACTTGATATTTTTATGGCTAATGACCGTGTGTGGCATGGATGTTTGCTGACCAAACTTCGATGCTATGGCTTGTCGGACCATTTTCGTATAAGGCTCTCCAGCTTCCTTAAAGAACGGTCCCTGCAAGTGGTCGTCGACGAATATCTCGCAAATACTTTTACCATCAACGCTGGTATTCCCCAGGGATCTGGGGATCTGTCCCCAACCGTCTTTTTATTGTATATCTTGTATGTCTTTATATTGTACATACTTGGAAAAAAACATTGATCCAATATATTGCTTTGCTCACGACAGCACACTTATCCTCTTCATTCCATTTGGATTCCAGGACATCGGCTGATGATGCACATCTTCACCGGCAGCAGCAGTTTGCATATTTTGATGAGGATCTAGAGGTTATTTTGAATCGGAGTGAAGTAACCAGGTTCAATTCAATGACACAAAAATTCAGGAAACAGTTTTCTCTAGGAAGATAAATGTCTCCGAACCGGATTTAATAATGTCAGGACACACAATTCTGCTTTCTGCTTCAGAGAATTTGTTGTCGATTGAAATGGACATCAATATGTCTTGGCACAATTATGTCGCTGGAATTGCAAAGGCTGCTTCTCAAAAAAAGCTTTAAACATTGTTCCGAATTAGGAAACTGTATACATCTCAGCAATTTCAGATTCTCATAAAGCTCAGATCAGACCTTCCTTTGAATACTGTTCACATGTATTGAGCTCTGCCCCGAAACATACTTTGAAACTGCTTGCAAGCTGATTTTCAACCTTGATAGTCCGGAACATCGAAGAAAGGTTGAAGATTTGTCCCTCTCTTATATATACTTTCAATGGAGCTGCTCAACTGACTTGACACATTTTCCACCAAGAGCAGTATATATCTGAAATACGCAACGAAAGAGATTTTTCATAGTAAAACACGTGTTTGAGATTTGTGAACTCTTATGTGAAAATCTCATAACAGAGACTAAATAGTATTTTCAATAGCGCTAGGACACAACATGTCATATTCTTTGTTGATCATTAGGTAAACACGATGAAGTAGAACAATATTTCTCAGAGACATTTCAAAACTCAATAAAGAAAGTCTGATGAAGGTACATGCAGGAAATTGGTAATCTATGGGAAAAAAACGTTTCGGTTCTCTACTCCACGTTTATACTAAAAAAATTAAGTTCCATGTTCATATGAAATTAGTTAATTCGTGGGGGCTTTTTTCTTTCGGTTTGTATCTGAAAGTAACTTCTATGCATGATAAAGACATTTTTGTAAAAAGTGCATTGAGAATTTTTGGAAAAAACAGAGTTTGGCTTCCTACAAAAAAATGTGAAAATCTTCCAAAAAAAAATTAAGTAATAAATTCCAAAATGAACTCTTTATAAAAATGTGGAGTTCATGTGAAGAAGTAATTTTCAAACCATATAAAAGAACAATTTGTTCAGGCCAGTCTCGAGGAATTGGGCGAATTTCGGATATGCGGTTGGTTAGTACCTTGTTCACTAGGTGGAGCAGTGACAAACACGTTGTTTGTTGTTCGCTTCAACTTAGTTTGAGGAATGATATCCTGCAAGGAATTCGAATTTCAATTACGGAATATCATCGACTCAATATTGATGATGGCCACTACCTTGAACTGACGAGAGGCCAAATAGCCCGAAACCGGTCTGCAAGTGTGCCCGTTCAATAATTGAAAATTGATTTCGGCAGTTGTATCGCCTACAGCATATGCAGGTAATACTTCAGTGAAGATTCCTACACTGACACCTGTTGGATATAATCCAACGCCTTCCGTGGTATTAGCCAGGGGAGTAGTTGTTTTCTGATAGGTGTCAGTCCAATAACCTACAGTGTAGGCAGTTTGAGACTGGCCTGAGCAAATTGTTCTTTTATGTGATTTGATTTATAGCCAGTCTTTGAGTATGACCACTGACTATATGTCGAAAGTAATTTTCAGACACACACTGAGAAAAACCCTCTTGAAACAACTTCTTTCATGTAAATATCAAATTGAACGAATAAAAAAATACTTTACAAACAATGAGCATTGAATTATACAAAAAAACTGTATCCTGTTCAGTTTGTACTTCAAACATTCGTTATAGAATTGAAGCAAATATCATTCTCAAGATTGCTGCATGATATAGTATTTGTATATAAAAGATGAGGAATTTTACTAACATCGATGTTTCAAAATAAGACACTTGCCTTATTGCCTCCTCAATTTTTATTTCCCAAAAATTATTCTCTCCCAAAAATTAAACATACCCCTTTCATTTTAAACGGAGTTGCGAAAACTAATATCTCCTAAACACTAAACTCCTTTCAATTTGGTTACCTATATCACCTTTTATAAGAATTGAAATACAAGTATTGCATAATTGTTTCCTTGTGGACTTGAAACTTTCATGATATTTTCAGAGACATTTGAAGAATAGAAAGGTAGAACTGGAACCTTTAACACAGAATGTATAAATTTTAGTAGAGCTCTTTTCTTTGAACACTTTATTCATTAATGCAGGAAACTGAATGATGAAAATGTATAGTACTGATCTATTACTGAACTATTTTAACAACACAAATATAAAAGAATATCCTCCCATGATGATCCAAGGTGAAGAACTGCGGTGTCTTTACTCTCGTCGATTGAAAGGACAATGGATTAGCATACTTTTGTGATATGAACCAAAAAGCATCACTCAGGAAGTTTTGAATTATACAACGGATATTGTGATAGATGAAGACAATCGTATATTTCCAATTGATATTTTTCCCGGTTTGGCAGAATGGACCACAAATATTCAAAACATGAAAAAATTCAACGAATATAAAATTTCAGATCTTGTCTGTGGAACAAGTGATTTCGCTAATATTTAGTTCACTTTATTTATAGTTTGTGAAACGATTTTTCATTTCATGAAAAAACCAATACCTTCTGAAAATATTCTCTAAGCTATTTTCAATATTATCATATTGAAATGATATTGAATATTTGAATATTGAAATGTAAAAAATATTCTATCTATTTCTCTCTCTTTCTCTTGCTCTCATCGTCTTCTAACCAACACACATGTAGTGGGCGGGACCATAATGTAATTCAAGAAGCTCTTCATACATTAGACAAGCTGTAGTTATAGCATCAATTTTGTAACTGAATAATTTTGAAATTATCATGAAAGCATTTTATATATAATATTTCGAAAATAGTTATAAAATATCGTATGAAGAAATGATACCCCGTATATTGACCTCATTCAATTTTTTAATAAAATTTTGTATGTCCTATTTCCAATGATATTTCTGTTTAGCGCTTTATATCGAGAAGTTCAGCCCTATAGAACTAGTTTATAGTAGCCAAATTAGAAATAAAGAATTTGATTATAAAAAGTCAACATGAAAGAGAAATATTTTTAGGAGACATAGGTCTTTGGAAAAAACCGGATCAAGAAGAGTACTTCGACCATGCCACTGAAGATGACTGTCGCAATTGCAGTCGAAACGTTTGAATACCACGACCAAACCCGGAAATCAATCATAATCAATATCATAATCATTTTAGGGATATTACATATACAATGGTTCAATAATAGGTTAGGTTAGGTTAGGTCAGAAGTGAGTGGGTCTATTCGACCCTCCACTATCACCCGCGAGGGTTTATCATGGCTCACACCTATTCAAACTCGACAAAACATGATTCTGTCATTCCCGTATTCAGTGAGGCTAGGAGGAAGCAGACATCCGAGGGTCGGTTTGCTCAACCTCCACATCTCAAGCCAATGCACCCGCAGAGACAGCAGTCACAGTAGTTCAGGCAGTGAAAGATGACGGCCAACCCACCGGTTTATTGATAACTTCAAAACTAGTTGGTTGCCAAATTGATGTTACTATACGATGATTATCACTATTTCATATGAGCTCTTCAAATGATGCTCCTTCTATGTTACATGTTCCTATAAAATGACGGCCATTCAAAGTTCTCTTTTTCTTTTTGTTGATATGAGAAAGTCACACGGAGTCAAATCTGTCGATTATGGAGGCTGTGATTTGTAGCATTAACGTGGTTTGTGGTGCAAAAGTCATGATTTGTTTTTCCAAATTCGAGTAATTTTTTATTGCTCCACGAAAATTAACAGCCACCTCTCTAATTGTGATTTAACAATTGTTCATAACCATTTCTTTCACCTTTTCCATGTTTTCATCGGTTGTTGATGTACTGAGAAGTCTGGGTCGTTCGTCATCGTCAACGTCTTCACGGCAATTTTGGAAACGCTCATGTAGTGTCTTTCAATAGGCACGTCTTATCTTTAAATTTAAATAAAACAAAGTGTGTGAGAGATATCATCCACCTTTCTTATTCAAAACCGATATTTTCTGAATATAACACGTACTTGTTTCATGATATGTGAATATGAATTATCTCATGAATTGGTAAGCAGCCGCAAGGGAGATATTAACTCCGAACGTCTCGCTTATAACTACGATGGACATCTTCAGAGGTGGTTGGCATATCGACAAAACTTGGTATCCAGTTTTCTGTTGATTTCCGATTAAACCCTCCAATAGCCGAGCCAATCAGTCCTCACCACCACACTCTATCGATAAATATCCATGACTCACTACATAGGATTTCATTACAGGCGGAGAGCATGGAAGAGTCAATGATTTGAAATCCAACTCGTTATATCAGAAGATAGGAACAAACAGGATTTCATTAACGAGTCTATCAACAAGAAGGTCGCAACGTATTGCTGCCAACCACCGCTGAAGATGTCCAGCGTTGTTATAGGCGAAACGTTTGGAGTTCAAATTTCACTTCCAGCCGTGAAAGGTCAGAACTTCAGTGAATGTAAATATCAAGAAAAATGTCGTGAAATTTCAGGTAGTTATTATCCATGTACCCATTATTATCTAATTAAAAAAACTGTAGGTACGCCCCTGTTCAAACCACGGGAATATCAACATCGATCATTCCGACAAATATCCCTCCTGGGCTGAACGTCACTATATATTCAAACATATCCAAATAACAAGCCCCGCGCACAAAAAATGCTTAATGTCACAATGGCCTAAGCGAAGGTCCGTATAAATGCTACTGGCAAGAGCTGGCAGAAACGACATTTCAAGCCACAAATCATATGTCAACTGCGAATACGACAAAGAGATATCAAATATTCCGAACAAGGAATGATCACAAATCATATTTTATATGAAACGGAATAGATTCTTAAGTGGAAATGGCACCACGATGCTTCCTTCAGTGTCACTTTCAATTCTATATATAACACAAAAAAAATATCGATATTTGCGAAGAAGTTTTCTATTATGTGAAAATTCTATAGAAGTACCTCATCAGATCTATTTAAAATTGTACATTTCAATACTTATTTTCTATACTGTAGTTGCTCATTTTTTTCCATTTGCCTTTATCATTACACCAAAATCGTACTCAACATTCATTTTGGAACACATTCGACAACCCAACTTCAGAAAATTAATAGACTTTTTTTTGCAACGTTACGTACTTTATTTGAAACGTAATTTTGTCCACTGATATCGAATATGAATTTGATGTTCGTTGGTCGAATATTCTTTGGTGAGTGGGCACACTGAAAAATAGAAAGTGATGAGAAAATCTATCATTTTTAGAGATATAAACTCGTTTTTAAGATAGTATGCTGTAAACCTCGATACCATGAATTAAATATTCCAAATATTTCCACAGAATATAACATTTTCAATTCACCACCATGTTAGTCCTGAATAACATTTCAACTTTGAAGATTTAATAATTTACTGTCATTTCACCCAGCGACGGATAAAGTGAATTCCACCATTTCAAGGATGTTTTTTATTGTCATAAATAATGGAAACTGCCCCCTCTCCAACTAATGCATGAGAAATAAGTCTGCTATTGACGTTATTAAATTTGAAAAATATATTTTTGAGCTATTTCAAAGAGCTAAATACCGAACTCTGGTAAGGTCTTTCTCGATGAATGAAGATTCCGTGTTTCAGGTTTTTTATTGAAAAACATATCCCTTTTTCTTTCGATGATGTTGCCAACTACACCGTAATCTTTCTAATTTCATTTTTTGATTTCTTTAGTTGATGTTTCCAATGCCTGCATCAATGTGATAGAATTTGAAAATACGTTTTCTGAACTCTTTATATATTTATTTTTCTACTTGTTGATTGGTTCATTCATTCATTCTGCAGTTTTATGATCACTCTGTTCTCGTTCAGACGTTGTGTTTGTATGTAGTAAGTATGTTCGTATATAGAATCAAAACAACATTTTTTTCATAAAAAATAACTTGCTTACAGTAAGAATGTATACATCTTATTTCACGAAAGTTTTATCGAATGTCACATTAGTTTCAATTTTACTGCAACAGAAATACTTTTATTGACAGTCTCAGTAGTTTTATTGGTAATATTTCGCTGCGATGCAACCTATGAAATGTTACATTTCATCTCATCTCATAAAGCTCTTCTATAGCTTCATATCGCTCAAGTTTCAAATTCGTGTTTTTGGATCCTGAACAACTACTTTCACATGAACATTCTATTACACGGAATAAAAAGTAATTTCTTAACAAATACCTTCATATAAACATCATACGAACATTACTCTTTCCTATTCAGTGTGTACTTCAAACATTTGTTGCCAAGCTGAAGAGATATCATTCATAGAAAAGCTACAAAAATCCATAGGAGAGCTGCAAAATATTATTATACTCATATTGTGTTGCTGTTTCGGCAGAAATTCTATTTCAGTTTGTCTATACGATCTACACATCTTCGTAAATAGTTCATGTTCATATTAATTGCTTTTCTTTCTTTTTTCAGAAGTTTCTCACATTGTTTGCATGAAGATGAAGAAATAGGAAGCCAAGAAGCTTTCATTCCCGAAATCTAATCTCTCCTGAAAAATGTAGTCCACTCAATTTGAATCTCTGTTCTTGTTCAACAAATCATCAACATAATAATATCCTGGTCATATCAAAGAATCTACTTATAGTAATACAACTGATAATATTGTGAGTGTGTAATACATAAAACAGTCGCATTATATCATTTTTTTCAGCAATAACAGATCACATACAAATAATTTTTATTATACTCCATACTCATTATCGCGCAAGCTGAATATTCTCCGAAAGCGGCAATTATAAAAAATATAGACATGATAGATATTCAAACAAACAATTCATCCACCAAAAACATATGTGGTATCAAAAGAATGTAGTATATGAGTCTATGGCGTCGAAATTTTGCCAAGTGTGAATAATTACACTAGCCAACAAATGAAAAAAAATTGCGACTAATATTATAATAGCTATATAAGAGAGTTCAAAGCATCCTGACTGCGAATTCAACATCAAAAATTTTCCATCACGTATAGATTTTGGGTTATAGACATTTTCATTTTATACAAAAATTTTCACATTTTATAGGGAAATATAATATAAAAACAAGAAAAAATAACAGTATAATTTGAGAATAACAGACTTTATTCACAATACACATGAAACAAAATTCAAATGAAGTCTTTTGTGCATAACCTTTTTGCAAATGTTGACTTTCATTTATATGTTTCCTCGTTTTCCCTCATAAGGAACCAACAATAATCTTCCATTATTGCTGCATCCCATCTGCCTTGATGACGTTGCTCCATTGTTAGTATGTCTTGGTGGAAACTTTTTCCTTGTTCGTCACTAACAGAACCCAAATTTTCTGGGAAAAAATTCAAATGGGAGCACAAGAAATGGATTTTGAGAGACATGCAACATCCCATTCTGCAGTAGTTT
>WOGR01007393.1:0-12432 GCA_015342045.1 Leptinotarsa lineolata | reverse complement strand
ACTACACTATCAAAGTTACTTTTTTCTGCATCTGTTAGTCGAAATGTCTGGAACTTCTTTTGTGCTTCCTCACCAGCCAAATTCAATAAGATAGCAACTTTAGTTGGATCTTCCTTACTTTCAAGTTCGGTTGCTTTCATGTAAATATCAAGGCTTCTTAAAAAAGCTTTTAGGTGGCTTGAAGCAATTATTTATTTTATTATTTATTACTACAAGTGGGTATCTTACCTGACACCATGTTACAGTTGTATAATGATGTAATCTGGGTTATACGTTTATTGTTTATTAATAATAATTAAACATGTTATTTATAAAGTACATAGTTAATGACGACCATCACTGTTGCTGTCAACCAACTGTTGTCTAGCGCCTTATGCATGGAACAAGGAACATACATAAATGGAACTTAACTTAATCCTAAGTTACACTATCGTAACATGGTTAATGAAAAATACAATTTCAAACAATTTTTTTAATATAGACCATCAAAATAATACATTATTCAACAAATTGAGGAATATGAGCTTGGAGTTTGCCATCATTACTTTGACTTGTCCTGTTTAATATAATATATTCTTTAAGGTGCTGAAAATATCAGAAAAAATATTTTTCATACATAAATTGGCAATACTGCCAGTACTGCAAAGGATTCAACTGTACCACAATCATTATGAGATTTATTTCAGTTCTTCTAATGTAATATGACGCTATACTGTACGTCCAAGAAAAGGATGACCAGTACGGAAAAATCGGAAACCATGAGTGATACAAAGTCCGGTAAATCAGAAAGAAGTTGCTCATTTTAAAGCTCATTTAAACTACGGTTTAAAATTTAAAAAAATTCCAATTAGTTCCAAATTTTTTTTTAATGACATTATCCAAAGAGATATTAAAAAACAAAACATTTTCTCCTTACCACTTAGCAAGCTGTACAAGAAGACTTATACAGATATATAATTTAGGAATCACACGTTAAAAGGTAAGACCTCGTTAATCCTTAGCTTGCACAAGTTTCTCAACTTCTGAGAGTTGTCGTTTGTATGGGGGCGACAGCTGATTAATGGAAAAACAGATTTTTTCAAACAGATAATTCGTCGTTTCATCTCCGAAATATCATTGCCAATTTTAGTTTTTATATTGACCAGAAAAAAAATCACCAAATGTAATTGAATAGAACTGGCCGATGCTTGATGAAAATCCACATTTAAACTTATTAATACAATAATATGTTTTTCTAAACATGTTTTAACGCTTGAGGAAGCTATTGTATAGCGAAACAAGTGTCGCGGTTTTTGTAAAATCCTTGATAGCGAAAAAATACACTACATAACATACATACAATAAACTGTATTATTGTATTAATGAGCACCAAATATAAGTTGTTATCCTTTTTGGCAACTACTTTACTGAAGTATCATACGATACAAATTTCCTAAATTTCAATGTCATTTAAATAAACTCTAAAATGAATAACTCTCTTAATTTAATCGACTTTATAACTGTTACAGTTTCTGATTTTCCCATACTGGGCCTCCTTATCTTGGACACTGCATAAAACACCTTTACATCACAAGCCGATACAGAACAACAGTCGGCTCATTGTTTTGAATGTATTTGGTAGAAAAACATTTTACTTTTAAGCTAGTCATTTATTGTCATATACTATCTCTTTAGAATATTTAGTATATAAGAAGTCGACTCCCGCTAAATCTATAGAGTGCTGAAGGTATGGAGTGTGAGAAGGAATGGGAAAGGTAATTTATATAGAGAACATGTTTCAGCAGAGGGAGCTTAGATTGGGGCAAAGAAAGTCAATTTGTAGAAAAACTATTAATTTCCCAACTTCAATAAGTATATCGTCGGGACTCCGATAAGAAGAGGCGGAACTTGCTTGGGAATTTTCTAGACAGACAGAATGAAGTAAGTTAGTAAGTTTAATCATCAATGAAGACTTTCACAAAGACAAAATACAGTTTTTATAGATGGGAAACCTTATTGGATTAATCATAATACCACTGGCAGGCCAATTAAAAAGACATATTGAATTTAGTGACAAGGAAAGTCCAACTTTTTGAGCCTTGTTGATTAAAGGCTAACTTTGGAGTTCCCTGTAGGGAATAGTAAACTTTCAATTCAGTTTCCTTGATAATTGAACAATTTTCACAATTTTTTTTTATTCTAGATTTGTTTTACAACACCGTAGCTTCATCGGTAGTAATATTAGATACTAGACTACAATTATTATATACAACAGTTACCTTACTTAATTAATTACAATCTCAGTTCTTGGACATCAGGTGAATTTTAAATAAGAATAATTGACATTATGAAAAAGGGTTCAACAATGCTGAGTGGTTAACCTCTTGCTGGTCGTTTAACGACCACCTTAGTGAGGTATCTACTACTGTTGTATATAAGAATTGTATTCAAGTGTGTACTATTACTACCGATGAACCTACGAAACCCGTTTATAATTAAAAAAAAATGTAAATTTTGTTCAATTATTATCATGGTTAGTGTCATTCATTTTCATCATTTTCATTAAGTAACGTCAGTCCATTCATAATTTCGATTCAGTATTACCAATTACTAAAAAATTTGAAGGTAGACGCTACTTAGGACTATTTCAATACAGTGTTGTTCCATCCCCTCCACTGCAATCTTCACCAGTAATCTTTAGCCCATTTCAGAAATTTTCAACCTTGGAATAATTTGAAAATATCAAGTTGGAAAACAGAAATTTCAAAATGGGCTTCGAGATAACATTTCAAATTTTCGAAAATACAATGGGGTTCTGCGTTGACCAAGGAGGCATTGATTTTTGTATCACCACAGTACTGAAGAAGCCAATTATAAAGGCTACCAGTAATCCTAGAGACATAAGTTAGTAAGCAAATGAACACAAGAGAAAAAATGCCAGTGGAACCAAACGCCCTCTGGTTGAAAGAAGATCTTGGTTCTATTTTAAAGAATAGCGGAGTCTAAGAAATTTCCAAGCCTGAAAAAATAAAAAATTATATCGAAAACTTCCTTGTTCAAATCAAAATATATTAATTATACGGAACCCAAATTAAATGTTGAATATATTTTAGTGTTATATGAAGTTTCTTAAAACTTAATAGGTTTTCAAATAAAATGTGATAATGATACTTTTTTCAGATAATCTAGTAAAAGGTATTTATACAGGGCAATACCAACTCAATTCTGCATTGAGAGTTTGTGGACGATAGGAGGCAAGAATAGGTTGAAAGGTACATTAGATCTACATTAGATTTTTTGTTCCGGAGGTTTATGGGAAAAATCAAAAATTTTGTTATGAAATGTTAGTTTTTTTCATGTAACTGGAAGGAACCATTATTATTCCAAAACATTTTTCTTTATAGAGCCCCAAGTCAACCTATTGAAAAGCCACAAAAATAAATAGATTTTCTCTGAATGATGATCCTTGTTCCACAGTTTATTCCTCTCTGAAACTAACTATTTGAATCAAATAAACCTTTCAGAAAATGTATAATATAGTTTCCATCAATGAAACCAGAAAAAAATACATTTGTTTGTTGATTGTTATTTAACCTCATACGTGATCTTTTTCTTTCGAATTAATCAGTTGTGATTCTTCAGGTCAAATATGAAACACTTGAGATTTTTCAAACAGTAGTAAGTAATCATGATTTATAACATTTATATGAAAGCAAATTAATTTAAGAATATTTGTTGTTTTTTGTCTTCGTATTTGTATTAAAGAATAAATGTATTCATTTGAGATTTAAAAATTGTATATTATAAATTTTAATATGTTTGTGTATTTGTATATAAAAATATTCGTTCGAAAATTATTTAATAAGCAAGTAGACTGAACAACCATTTACTTGCTTGTCCCAACTGAAAATGGTTTAATTGAAGTTTAGTATATAGAACGCTTGCAGTTTCTTGGGACCAATAAATATTATTATTAATAATCTTGTGTTTTTACATTCAACTGGATTTTCAATATTCACAAAAACTATCAAATTTTTAAAACGAAGATAAAATATTGTACCTTCTAGCCAATAAAAGTGTTTATAGTACCGACACACTGACAAATCTAAGAAGGTTTCGATATTTCCGATGGAAATATTCATATTTTTATTAAATGTGGAAACGAGGAAGAAGCAATATATACTGAAGAAGAAATTGATGATAAGTTGCCAGTACATACGGAGACAAAATAAACCATAAGCCAGAATTTAGTGTTAGACAAAGAAACATCGGATCATGAAACGCTTTAATAATTTGAAACCATATAAGTATATTTTAGTCTACAAATTACTTTAATTTCTCAAACAATATTATTGTATACAATTTAACACCCAAGTTAAATGTTCACAGATATCAATATAGATTTTTTTTCACAACTCTCAAGATAGCATAACCACACTTTTTGACCCACATATCACGTGATTTTTTAAAGTACAAAAATTCTTGTATTTTGCTTGCTTCAATCTTCATTCATTTTTATTTTGTTAATTTAATAAAAGTGAAGGGATGAATGACCAATAAAAAAGAACTTTGAGGTTCGTTAAATAGTACCTATTTACACTATGCAATGCAATATTCACAATAGGGATATTACCTTGGGATATAGCATCATCACATAAAGTAGTAAATGATTTACTATTAGTGGCTTCGCTATCTGATGTGATAATTATGTCCCAAGTGAACACCTCTTACATGTCAAGTATTAAATTGCACCTTCCTCGCTTTTGACCTGACAATGTTAATTATTTCGGAATGATCCAATCCTCGGGCGATCTTATTTTCAATAGACAAAATTGATGAATCTAGCCGTTTTTTGTCACATAGTGGAAATTCAGCTTTTAATTTGTTCCAATATACCGAAATTGCGTTCACCTTCAATAACAGTTATAGTTAGCAAGACTCTGCGCTGATCATAAATTCGGGAATATATCTTGGCAACTATTTTTATTGATAATTCAAAGAGCATTTGTTAATTTTTTATATATATTTTTTTACCCTTTGTAGTATCTGAGGTATTTCAATTCAAATCTTTTAGTGTTAAAATTCATCCTGTATGTATCAAAATCTCATTTGACAGAAGAAACTTGTTGAAAAAAAACGTCAACTTGAAAGATATTAATATTTGAATTCTTCTTTGAAATTTGTTTGAATTAGGGACAATCGTAAGTTGAATTATGTTTCTTTAAAATGTTCACTTTTTTATTTGCGTTCTTTTGAGGAATTTGAGTATAATATAAAGATATATACATTATACATTGGGCGCATTCCACTAAACGATCACGCTCATGACCGCAGTTTTTTCCGTTCCACTTGCTTGCGAGCGTTACTGTCGTAAACTCAAGTGGAATGGATTTTGGAGCGTTTTGGGCATTCCTGTGAACATTACACATGGCGGGGTTGAAAAAATGAAGTGGAAGTTTTAATGAGGTTATGAAAGCCTCAACAATAAATTTCGATAATGGCAAGATAACTTTACATTAAAAAAAGAAGTATAACTAAATTTTTTATATATAATATCAGTGGAGTTATTGATCAAATTAAGTTTGAAAGTAATCGAAATGTCTTTTACGGCAATTGGATATTTGTTGATACGTCGCAATAGTACTCCAGAAACTAGTTCATATACTTACGGTGGAGGGTAGAATGCATCTTTACAAAATTATAATCATAAAAACCGAAAGCTTAGGCCACGTAATATGAAGGTATATTTCATCGTTATTCAAATGGAGAATTTAAAAATTATTTCAGGTACATGATTTTCCATCACATATTGGACTGTAAATTTTGAAAATGTCATGTCTAATTGTACATTTTGATTATACTCTAAACTACTGTTATCCTTGAATTTAATTCATTATGTGTAAGTAATTATTCCATTGATTACTTATGAGATTGAATAATGGAATAAGTTGAGAAATTGTATATGAATTACAATGGCAGATAACATTTTTAAAAAATGCGCCGAAATATTATGATCGTCCACTTCGATCCACCTCCTGATATGGGTCTTTGTGAACTTGCCGAGAGCGAAAGTAATGACGTCATGAGTGACGTTTTTGCCGCGACCACAACGACCACGGTCGTTATGTGGAACGGCTAAAGAAGGAGTATTTTGATCGTTGTGAGCGCTTAGTGGAACACACGGTTGGTTTCTGACAACACTGACCACAGAACTATAACTTATAGTTCTGTGACACTATGAAGCACTGCCTGTTATGCCACAGATACTTTGTTTTCAATGAGTACAAAATGAGAAAGGTACCCAATCACTTAATATCAAAGAAGTATGTTTTCCTTGTTCAATGTCTCTATCAGTTGATAAAAAGCTTTGGTAAAAGATTTATTTTTTAGAAACCATATTGAGACTTAGAAAAACAAAAACGACTTTCAAAATAGGAATAGAAGCGGCTCTTGGAAATGATCCCGATTATCTTCCTGATGAAAAGACTGAAGCCCGTTAAGCAATTCATTGAAATTTTTCTGCTGAACTAAACTTTCCTATTCATAAAATCCTAGTCATGAAAACGTTTGTAGCCAGCAAATTGCTGGCATGTATACTTTTCACTCTGCACAATATTCAAGAGCACATTATATTGTTTCAGATCACCACTAAGATGCCTGTTCACTAGTGTAGCTACTAATCCGTGTAGAATTCTCATGCAAATCTATCGATAGTACAGTGTTGTGTATCGTACAACGTGATAATGTAAATGGTAGGAGGTAGATGTGAATTGTGACCACACTGATTATTATTTTAGGTGCACATGCATGAAAGTCACTGAAAGTTGATTATTTCGAATGGAACACCCTGTGTATTATTACAAATTCATAAAGCTGTTAAAATTTGCTTTCCTTCTATGTATAGCATGCGTATACCTAACTAGCCAAGTTTAGGACTTATGAGCATTCATTTGTGAAAATATTCCTTCAGAATGGTATTCCCATTCGGTATTTTATAAGCAGGCCATGATTACTATTTGACAGTATCGTTGTGACATTCTCCTAAAAATATTGATATTTGTTAATTGAGAGGTTTCAAATACTTTCAAAACGATGGAACAAAACTGTTCAAACGAAATTCTTATGAATTTCTTTATTAATTTTGGACAGTGTAATAAAATAATCAGCAGGACAATGCATTTGGATCAACTTTAAAAGGATCAAGAAACTTGTCTCGACTCGTCACTTTTGAAGGCAACAAGACTAATGTCTTAGCATATGTCACGCAATATTGCGAAGACATAAAATGCATGATTATGGATTCACCGAAATTCAAGCAATGAAGCCTCAAGACTCCCCCACAGAGAGTTGAATTTTGTGAAATGTTGATACCCATTCGAAATTTTTTTTAATAAAATTATTTGGCCTGATGACTTGAAATTTTTGAGAGAAGGCATTTTCAATAAAAAAAAATTGTCATTATTGATCCAGTGAAAATTCTCATGTCACAAAAAAAGTCGGATTTCAAGAAAAATTTAGTTGTAATGTCTTCCGCGTGTTAATGGACAACAAATTAAAGTACGGAAAATACGAGGAATCATTGACATCCAGAAGCTACGTGAATATTTTGGAGAGTAGTATAGAGAGCTTTGTCGATAATCTGCCACTCGATGAATATCGAAAATGTTGGTACCAAATAGACGAAGCTCCTGCACATTGAACAAGAGAACAAGTGCAAAACTGGACAGACTTTTTGATGATCGGTAAATAAGGGGCTTGGGACCATAGAATTGGACAGCGAGATCACCCTTCTTAATTCATTAGATTTTTATCTGTGGGGAATGTTTGAACAAAAAGTTCACAAAACACCCGTGCGTTCGAGAGATGAATTGTTAGAAAGGATTACCCAAACATTTGAAGATTTGGTTCCCAATGAAATCAGATCTGCCACGACGAAAGCAGTCACCACTCGCATTTTGAAGTGCTTGGAAGTGAACGGCCAGCATTCGAACATATTTTGAAATGTTCCACATAATTGTTTTACTTTTTCATAACTATTCATATCAATATTTTCACTTTCATTTTTTTTTGTTTTTTTACATTTACCCAAAAATATTGAAATTGTTCGAAACTCGCATACATTTCTTGAGGTTCATTAGGGGTAGATTTGGCTACCTTTCGTTGAACTTTCTATATGTCCTGCTGATAATTTTATCACACTGTCCGAAAATAATTAACAAATTCATAACCATCGTTTTGGAGATATTTGAAACTTCTGAAGTGACGAAAATGTCAATATTATTAGGAGAATGTCACAACGTTACTGTCAAATTTTAACAGCTTTCTGAATTTTTGATAATACACAGGGTGTTCTATTTGAAATAATCAACTTTCAGTCACTTTTTCAAGCAAACGGAAAAAATGTATTTTTTCACCACCGTGTATTGAAGTAACGGAGATTACGCTGAAGTGTGGGAGGCCCCTGTTAAAATAGGCTCCTTTTGTTTGTATCCTTGTTATTTTTCTTTATTGAAAACACCAAATCCAGTTTTATCTGTATTTGCTATTCGACTTGACATTACATTTTACTTTCACATTTTCTACTATCATGAAACAGTTAACTGAAAAAAAAACTTTTATTCTATGTAAAGCAGTACAGCCAAACGCATAATACAAAAATAACCAAATATTAGGCATATTTCAACAGCCCCCAAGTATCACTAACTCCAAACCAAATTTAAGTACCAAAGTATTCCTTAACTCAAAGATATCAGCATTTTAGAGGTTATATTTGGAAAACGGTTATAGATACGAATAGGGAAATAGCAAGAAAACTTGTCGGGTAACTATTACAGATTCCAAAAATAATATTATATACATGATTTTCCCTTCAAAAAATTAAAGATGCTACTACTTTTTAATGAAAGTGGTAACACCGCATTGTCGAAAATATTTCAGTTGGGTAGAGAATGTTCGAATACGCTCTTCATTGAATTTTAAAAGTGATCCGTTGTCTGGTTCACCAGAAACGTCAAATGAGCCATTCACCGTGAATCAGCCTGTATATAGATTGGCCAATGATGAAACAGGAATTATGTTTCCTTTTTTGATAAATTGTACTTACCCTTTGTTCTTATATTTTGATTTACAAATTTGAACTGCCCGTTCATCAATATTGAAATGCACATTTCTCTTCTACGTGTATTGTTAATTACTTCATGATTTATATTGTTCCCTGAATATTTCACGTCCTCACCTTTATACTTAGATCATTATTTTGAAACATCCACAAAACAATATCGCCCCATTTCACACAGAATCAATAGACTATCCAAATAGCGAATAACAGATCGAATCTATCAATTACCAGCAAAGATAATTTTTCAAATTTAACACAATCATAATATGTCAATGTCAACTTACGCTTTTTTTGAGGTAACCTCACTTACTCACTCTGCTTGAAAGGCACATCCGCCTTTCAAGCGGAAGACCGGAGTTCGATCCCCGCCGGGCCACCGTGCTGGGTAATCGCACGTTAATAGGTAAGGCCTCGTTAATCCATTGCTCGCACAAGTTTCGACTTCTGAGGGTTGACGTTTGTCAGCTGGTTAACGGAACGAACAATTTTAGAACAATAACAATTTGTATGTAAGAGAAAATAAAAGAACTGACAACATTATTCATCAAGAAATTGACTATTGGCAACATATTGCGTCAACATCAGAAGAACTACCCCACTTGGTCTGCAACAATTTCAGAAACAAAAGTGCGTCGAAGCATCCACAAGTAGGTATATGGTATATGCGTCGTATGCGATTTTCGTCCACTCACTTCTGTCGTAAATTGTTTGATGGAGTGAAATAATATGACTTATTGGTACATTCTTTTGAAATATACCAATCTAATGACGAAACCAGCAAATTCCAAAAGAGGCGCATTCAATAATAATTTTTCCAGGTTTTAATAAAAGGAATGTACTAACTGACATTTTCCAAAATGTTAGCCGTTTTTGAAAAAGCTAAATGATAAAATTTTATTTTTTCAATCTTATATTTTGTAGCCGAAATTCATTAATAATTGGACTCTTCGAAAGTTTATATTACGCAGTAACTTTCCGGGGTGAACTTTTCAGTTTCCCCTCTAGCCGATTTTTTATAGATCTAGAATGAAATCCCACCTTTTTTTTAACATTGCTCATATAGTGAGGTAACTAATTTAGTGATCCAATAATTTTTCTGAAGAGAGGTTGGTTGGGTAACAGAATCAATTTCTTCAGAAAAATTGCTTATATACTTCTCACAAATCTCATGTTTTCAAAATTTGGAGAGAACATAATAAATATCTTGGTCTTTGTTTATACTTACTTGTTTATACATAAAGAAGCTGAGTCGAGTACTGATGATTCTATAAATGAAGGTTTTCAGAGGGGCGCATTTCAACTCTCGCGACATCTGTAGACTTCCCTCCCAACATCATTTAGAGGGACTCGTCAAGAGAATTCCAACTGCACAAATCAAAATGGGGATGAGTGTCGAATATTTCGAAGACGGGTGGAAATAACAAAAATGCGAAAGACCCGTAAAAATGTCAATTTTTTGTCGGTTTGTACTGTTTCGGATCGTTCAAAATTAGCAAGCCAGTTTTAGACTTGAATTATTTATGTGATACCATGTTTAGTAGGTATTCAGTTGAGCCATTGTTTTCTGCCTGTTCAAAACAGTCCCAACAGTAAACTAGAACAAGCCTAATATAAAAACATTGGTTCGAAGCGATCTGGCGGTACCTCCAATATTGACGAATGCAGTCGGTTTCAAACTGCCGTTGAATCAAATCATCTATCAAAAGGTATTAGCGGCATACATGTAAGAAAAATTTCATCAAAGGCTGAAGAAAGCAAATGTATGAGCTAGTATACCAGTAACAGTACCGTCTTGTTGACGAATGTAACAACCTTTCTCAGGAAACTTTTACAAAACGTATTCAGAACATACCTGAAAGTAATTGAGGAGTATCTAATACTGATTGCAGTCGCATTTGTTATGATGTTGTTATTTTGCTGTAATATGGTCACATTGAAATAAAAATGCCCTTTCTGCTTGAATACGTTACATTACATTAATTAATAATGACGGTCTCTATCTTTCGAACCAAATGAGATATGATTCAAAAACCAAACCGTAAAAGGAAGTATACTTAGCTAGCTTCCAGTAAAATCCATAGGATGTTTTGAAAATGGTGCAAAAAAGCTGTGTACCTGTTATTATAGAAAATATTCTAAGTTATCTATCCTAATGTCGAGGAATTCTTTTATGAAATGAAAAATGCAATAGGACTCCTATCATTAAAGGTATGACACTTTGAAATTTGGTGGAAGAGAAATGATGAAGGTATGATGCTCTAAAATTTGGGAAAAGAAAAATATTCCTGCTTTTTTCTCACCACTTTCTGCGAAAAGCAACTCACCTCTTTAGTGAATTGGGTGCGTGTTACTACGTCGAATTTTTGTAACGACAAAATCTTTTCCCTTCTTTGACATCATCAAAACAGAAAAATCGCAAATCTCAGACTCACACGAAATATCGAGATATAGTGGGAAATCATAATAGAGAAACTTTACTGATAGGAAATTCTACTGCATCGAATTCCCGTTACATTGAATTTTCACTATAGCGAATTCCCACTATATAGAACGAATTTAGGTTTCGATGACGTTAATGGAATGGATAGGTTTCGACTTCATAAGAATAAGAAGCCAACCATTCACATGTTGAAAATAAAGTCGTCCAAACACATATTCTAAGCTCACAACTCCAGACTTATATTTGGATTCGAATAGTCAAAAAGTTGGAACATTTTCCTCATCAACGAATCTTCTCTTAGTTTGACTTCTTAAAAACAGAAAGTAGTTGCTTTATCAAACTCTGAACCGAGTATATTGCTTTATCAGTAGGAGTTAAAAAGATTAAGGCCGGGACGATTACTTAAAGAAACATTATTTTTAAGAAACTACAATATTAAAACTATACAGTGTGTAAAAGTCAAATGGAATAAATTCATTATTTCGGTTACTGTACATATTTTTGAAAAATCCCGAAACACTTCAAATTTAAATTATAATTTGACATTCTTCAACGTAAAAATGCCACCCCTACCTTCAACCCCCTTCGAATGACAGGTACAACCCCCAATTATTCAAACGGGAAGTATAGGTTTATGACATATCGTTTGAAAGGTATCTTCATTCTCTATTCAAAAATGTTATCGCTTTTAAGTTTATTGCTACAATCAAGATAAAATAAATTAAAATCATGTGGTTCCCGAAATTCGATAAAATACACTCAAAAACTAAAATGTAATGCAAAACTTAATGAAATGTAAGAACAGAAAAAGAACTATGGATGTTAACGAAGTAGTTGTTCAAAATTTTCACCATGAACGTCTTGGCAATATCCTAATCTCAAATAGAAGTGTCTT
>WOGR01007391.1:0-12433 GCA_015342045.1 Leptinotarsa lineolata | reverse complement strand
GTTGGATATTCAGAATATCTTGGATGGGTTACCAAACCGACTCCAAGAAGTCATAAGGGCTAGAGGTGGCAACACCCATTATTAATTTTTTATTTTTAAAAGAAACGCCACTTTTTTCAAAATTAAGTTTTTCAAATTCTCGTAAAAAATTTCCATTAATTAAATTTCTGTAAAGAATCCATTAACAAACGACTTTTATTTAACATTTTTGTAAATTACCTCAAGGGTAGTTTACAATATACCCTCCTATGAAATGTAATATAAATTTGACTGTTTCTGAAAATTGATAGAAATACAAGGTGGGCGGTTAATTGTGCCTGTGAGTGTAGAAGTGATTTCGAATTGGGATGGAAGTCAACAGTTTCAATTCAATGCTACGAAAACCCAGGCATTGGTTTTCTCCAATAAGATGAATGTCTTCGAACCAGATAAAATAATGTCAGGTGTTTCCTACAGTGGTTTTGTTGTTGTCTTCAAAAAAAATCCAGGGTCCCCAAATCCTCGTCCTGGAATACTGTAGGTCGACCATTTCGGGGCTCATCTTCGATGCTAAAATTTCCTGAACGAAATTTCGCACACCACAGTAGGTTCATTAACAATATCATTGCCAAATGGCTGGGTACCACGATACAGTAGAATATTTATATTTATTTCAGATATGAAACTACAAAAACACAGGACAATAAAAAGGACAAAACTTTTGAAATAACCTGATAAATATTAAGAGCCAGAAAAATGGTTTATAGCAGTTAGTATATGTATGAAAGTGGTTTGCCTCCTGATGGTCTATAATATATATCTTCGTTATTAGGAACCGTGAGGTGTTTCATTATGCAAACTCTTTCTTGAGCATGTTTGATGCCTGAGGAAGTTCCTGTATAGGAAAACAGGTGTCGCTTGACTTGATGTTAATTTTTTTGTTGAAACGATCTCCAGGAATAATATATTCCAGTCCTATGACAGTACAAAACCATTTTTTGCGGATACGACTTTGCTTAAACTTTTTGCACCCATTTTTACCCCCTCAGACAACCTGAAAAGTTGAGATAATTCATACATCCTGATGAAACGACTTACAGAAGTAGCATTCTCAATCTTGGTGTTGATAGGTAGGTAGGTAGGTTTTGAGTGAGTGGAATTATTCGATTATCAACGGCAACCTGTGAGGATTTATTGTAGCTCACATCCATTAAAAAGAGAACTTTTTCACATGGTAGAGAAAGTCCACCTTCAGTTAGAAATTAGCGGGTTTTTGATATTTCTGAAATGTTGAAGACGATTTATTCTAGTCTGATCACCTTTATATCACATTCTAGTAATAACATCTCCCAAATATGTTCATTACTGTAGAGTAGTTTTGTATATTTCTCTAAACGAGTGGACAGAAAGTGGACAGAATTTAAAAATAGATCGTACAATCTCCCCATCTCTGATATCATGAATAAAACATAGAAACATGAATGGATGTCACTCAATTCATACAGTGATCTAATTTTGTGTATCCCCTTCGCTCTTTCAAAGTGTCAAATATGGGGTAGGAATTCTTAGCCCTTAATAGTAGTATAGTTGCCCGTTATAATTCAATAAGTAATTCTCGTACAACTCGTACACATTTCAATTTAATTTAATAGTCGAACATACGTAACAGGACATATTCTTTGCAGAAGTCACCCACCGGTGTCATGATTGTCTCATCCGAAAACTCCCCTAGTGTTTGACCCCCGCTGCTTACAAATTGTCAGGGTTGCATAATAATAAATCAAAATTATATCCTTTGGCAATTTTGATATTTCATCTGAACGAAACACCCGCTATAAACCGTCGTTTGTATTATCACTACATGGTCTCCTGTCGCGTTTGTTTCAAAAAGTTTCTAGATTTTCATACGGTTTTCACCAATGGACAGACAGACTGATTCAAGAAAATGTTATATACATGTTCCCACACAATTTGTCAATCGCTCAAAAAAAGGCTAGTGTCGATTGGTCGAAGGAAATGCTTAAAAAATACGGTCGCGGTGCTTCGAAACAAGTCTATGACATCGTGACAAGTGATGAATCGTGGATTTACGCGTATGAGGTCGAAAGTAAACAGCAGTCGACTGTATGCAAAAAAAAAAGTTGTTCGCGCACGAAGCACTTCCAAGCAAATGGTCGCCTATTTTTTCGAAAAAACTGGACATGTCGCAACCATACCATTAGAACAACGCAGGACAGTCAATTCTAAGTGGTACACAACCATTTGTTTGCCAGTTGTCTTCCAAGAAATCAGGAAAACCAACAGCCGAAGACGGATCACTCTTCACCACGACAATGCGAGCTCTTACACATCGGCTCAAACAACTGCATTTTTGAGCACCCAAAACCTCGATTTGATGAATCATTCGCCGTTTAGTCCTGACTTGGCCCCGAATGACTTCTTTTCATTCCCGTACGTGAAAAACAAACTGAGAGGTCAACGTTTCTGACACCTGAAGAAGCGGTTACTGCATTCAGAATGCATGTTTTGCAAAAGTACTTCGACAATTGGTTCAAACGCATGCAAAAGTGTATAGATCTTCATAGGAATATTTGGAAAAAAAAAATTATTTTCGATGATTAATATTTGTTTTTGTTCTCTAATCCCGAAATATAAAAGGCAACCCCCGTCTGCTCTAACGAAGTAATGGCTTGAAAGTTGTTACAAGGACTCCGCTTCATCAGAAACAAAAATCAAATGTAGTTAGTTTCCTAACTTCAAACGTGGTCGTAGAGATACCGATGATGCAGAACGCACTGAACGTCCGAATGAGGCAGTAACACCAGAAAACATAAAAAAAAAACAAAAAAATCGCTTCGATTGATCGAAAAGTGAAGTTGCGTGAGTTAGCTGACATTGTATAAATATCAAAAGAATGTGTAGGCTATATATTGCATGAGCATTTGACTATGAGAAAGCTCTGTTCAAATCAGGTGCCGTGCGAGCTCACTGTTGACCAAAAACAAGATGATTCTGAGCAGTGTTTGACCATGTGTAAACATAGCAAACCAAAATTTTTGCGTCGATATGTGACAATGAATGAAACATGGATCCATCACTTCCCGCCGGAATCAAAACGATCACCATCTTAGTGGAAAGCAACTAATACACCTTGTCCAAAGCGACCGAAATCACAACAATCGGCTGGAAAGGTTATGGCATCGGTATTTTGAGATGTGCGTGGTGAAATATTCATCTGTTATCTTGAGAAGGGAAATACCATCAACAGTGAATATTATATTGTGTTACTGGTGTTTGAAGGCTGAAATTGCGAAGGAACAACCGCATATGGCACCGTGTCACAAGTCAATCAAAACAATTGCAAAACTACATGAATTGAACTTTGAATTGCTCCTACATCACTGTATTCGCCAGATTTGACTCCCAGCGACTACTCAAAAAAATGCTCACCGGTAAGGAATTTTTCTTGATTGAAGAGGTTATTGCTGAAACTGAGGCCTATTTCGAGGCAAAAAATTAATCGTTCTACGAAATTGGTATTGAAATATTAGAGCGACGCTGGAATAATTGCATGGCTCTTGATAGAGATTACGTTGATGAATAAAGCCAATTTTGAATAAAAAAGTGTTTTTTTTTCTGAGGCTCGGGACATTTCAGCCCATGTGTTAAATATGTAATATGTACAAGTCGCTAATGACCCAAGAGGTCGATGCGACTGTAAATAAATCAATAAATAAACAAAGAATTTAATAACTTTATTTTGAATATGTGTTGATTATATAATTCGAAGTTGGCTAAAAGTAACTTTTGATTTGGAGAATTTCTAGCTTCAGCCCCTACGAAAAATATTTCTAGTGACGGTCCGGTAAGCACCCAGCCTAGATTTTGCGCTACACAAACTACAATAAACATGTGTAAATGAATATAGCTGCATTGTTCAAAAAATTAAAATAAGTCTCTCTTCAGACTTTTGTTTCAAACAAATGAATCGGTCTCACATTGCAGAATGCCGTTGAGTACTTCGAGAACGACCTGTTTCAGGCACCCACCCACTACTTTTGCGTGCTGCCTGACCAGTTGTCATACCAAAAAATAATGGATTGCGTTGCTAGTGAACTTAACGTACAAGGTGAGGTTCAAGTTTGGACAGTCAATTATTACACTTAGTTTACTGTTCGATTCATTTACAGTATACATAACTCAAGTAATGCAGTTATGCAGAAATAAACAACTTTCATACATTCTTTATAGTGTTATTCATCAGTATACTTAATGGGTAATTTCTCCATCATTTAAAATGTCTTCAAGAAATTGTTCCTTGATATTTCGGAACAAGGGTTTACCCTGAATTATACATTAATATATGTAATTAAGAAGCTAAGGAATTTATAAGAAAAACTCTTAAAATAATTCACCACTAGCACAATTATAGCCATTTTGGAATATTATCCAAATCGAAGTCATGAATTAGTCACCCAGGAATGTGCGGTTCAAAAAATAGATAGGTAGATATATAACAAAACTTATGAGCATACCCCGGGCTCTTAATATTAGCTTGTTTGGCTGTCTGTCAGAAATTTCGATCGGATAAATGCAGAAGGCTGTCATTCTTTGCTCATTGGATCTGCTAAGGGCACATGATTCCAGGGCCCGATGATCACTTACACCACGGTGTGAAGAGTGGTCATTGGTTGATGCTGCTGTCGTGTCCTTCCAAGTGTAGGTAAAAAATAATAACAATAATAATAATCTTAAAATCATGTTGGTTTGCCGCACTGAAGCAAACATTTTGATCAGACGACTGTAGAAGGCTGTCATTCTTTTCACATTGCGCCTGCTCAGGCGCAAAGAATGATTCTCGGATCCACGAACCCATTGATCCCACGGTCTGGGAA
The DNA here is from genome assembly GCA_015342045.1 of Leptinotarsa lineolata. NCBI lineage: Eukaryota > Metazoa > Arthropoda > Insecta > Coleoptera > Chrysomelidae > Leptinotarsa > Leptinotarsa lineolata. The sequence goes on along the minus strand of WOGR01007391.1, from coordinate 7,559 downwards.
GTGATTACTGATTGATGATGCTGGTGCGCCCTCTCGAATATTTTGGGGAAACTGTCCAACCAAGTTAACCGTCGGGAAATAATAACACTAGTTTACAAACTTTACCTTTTTATCTATTGTCGCGAATTTTATGTTCGATAGTGTTTACTTATGACCTATTTGTGTCAAATCGACCCTCAAAAGTTTTTGTGCAGCTCGAATTACTTCGTTTTCGATTCAAGCGTATTTCTTTATAAATAACGTGCGTATTTTACTGTGGTTAGATTAGTGTCTAAAGTGTTTCCGACATGAGTAGTATCAAGAGACGTTGTTTAAACAATCCAAATAATTTTTGCTATACAGGGTGTAACATAAGTACGTTAAAATACTGAAGTGACGTATTCCTGAGACAATTTTAAGAAAAAAAAGTCTATATGAACTTGTGTCCGAAAATGCTTCGTTTCGGAGATACAGGCTGTTGAAATTAAATTTTTTTGTTCGCTTTTTAAAAATAACTCTCGCAAAAAATAAGTTATTTGCACCGAATTCGGTACCCGGGGTTTTTTTGACGTGGGAAATCATAATATCGTATTAATTTTCAGGTAACATCTAGAGGGCGCTGCGTACGCTGTCATTATTCATTTCAAATTGCCCTAAATTTTTGATGGTAAACTTTTGGTACTTTTCATGAAAAAACCCAATTTCCACACCTTCTCCAAGTAAAAAAGGTACACTTCCTTAACAACGCTAGAGGTGATCGTTTTCGAAATATTTACAATTGTCTATATCGATGCATGTTACTTTATAGTCAAATTTGACTTCAATAATTTTTGTCACTCTCTGCTTGCAAATTAAGTTAATTAAATCGAGTAGGCTATGAAAGTTTATTTATAAAAATAGAAGTTCGCTGTCACATTTTCAACTATTAACTGACAAATTCACAGTTCGGAGTTATGAAGTGATTTAGGTTACACCCTGTATATGCGGAGAATATGTGTTCAACAAATGTAAAACAGTTATATCAGAGGTGGGGAAAAATACCTATTTTGAGTATTTTGGAATGATCATGGATAAATATGAGAAGTCTTGGGCTCGTGATTGTATTTGTAAATCGTGTGTGGAATATTTAAGATTATGGAAAGGTGGTAAAAGAACTGCCTTCAAATTTGAATCACTAACTATTTAGCTAGAACTGAAAAATCATACGGATGACTGTTATTTTTGTAGTGTAAACGTAAATGGTTTAAACACTAAAAATCGAGCTTAATGGCAGTGCCCAAGTACTAGTTGTGTTCAGCTTCCAGTGCAGCGTTTACCTGACCTTTCAGTACCTAAAAATATTTCTGAACCCTTAGAACAAGACAATGAATGACCAAAAAATTCCCACAGCTTACTATGGAAAAGATTAAAGCCGGTAAAGCCGCAAATTAGGCAACGTAGGAAAGATACCCAATCTAGAAATTCTATGACTGAGCTAGAACTAAGGACTTGGACAGCTTTCGTCTCTGTGATGCAGAACTTTCTCGGAAACAAAAAAAAAAGAAAAAAATTATGTTGCGCTCATAGATGACCTTCTTTTACAATTAGAAAAATTGGGGTGCAATATGAGCATAAAACTCCACTTCCTCCATAGTCATCTAGACAGATTTCCGGGAAATTAAGGATATATGAGCGAAGAGCAGGGAGAGCGTATGCATCAACACTTACGCATTATGGAAGAGCGTTATCAGAGTTTCTGGGATACTAATATGATGTCTGACTATTGTTGTTCTCTGATGCGCCATTATCCTCAGTCTACACACCAGAAAAGAGCTTTAAAGCGAAGTTTTACTCAATGATCAATTAAATTTTTTCCTACTAAATACATTTTTTTTCTGTTTTATATCTACATAGCTGAAACTCGGACTGAAACTGATATTAAAATTTTACTTAAATATTTAAAATTAGGACATCATAATATGTAGTGAGCAACAGCTAAAATTTTATCGGCAACAGATGTACTGTAAACTAATGTGATAATTCGTGTTAAACACACGTATACTCTCCGCAATGGACCGAATATTCGAACGGATATATGAGCACAGAGGGTCAAAGAAAAGAGTCCCTAAATGTATAAAAAAACAGCTTGCGGTATCCGATAAAATACAGAGATGTTTTCAACTACTGATCGCGACAGCCCTGCTGGTACCACTGTAGTGGACCTCCTTTACCAACATCAGGCTAGAGTCCAAACGAAAAGGGTCACTTTCAGAAAGGGTGTATTTCAGAACGATTCTCTCAGTCGCTTTCTTTGCTACTTATCACTATTGCGCTCAGGAATACTTGAGGGCACTTCCGCGCCTCCCCTGGAGGCGGAAGTAAAGAGGTCACCCATTTGTTTATGGATTAACTTTAACTCCATGCCTCTATAGAAAAGGATCCCCCATCAGTCCTCAAGAGTGGTGAAAGTCCGTCTCGAAAGAGGACAATGCAGTAATTACGAAGAGAAAATTCAGCCCAAAGACGGAAGCATCCTGCACCACCTGGAGGTCCGGAGAGATATATACTTATCTCAGGGTGGAACAACGTCGTTCCGATTTTACTCTACTCCTTTGTAGTAATGAAATGGACTCGGGAGGGGCTGTATCAGCTCTCCATAAGAATTTGAATCCCAAATTGTCTGGTCCACGGTTATACTTCCCCCGACAAGAGGAAAGACGTGAACTTTTGGAGTGTATACGAGACAGAATGGTACTAGATGGAGCTTGTGAAGTCATCAGGAGTTCTGGTGTCTTCCTCTGCATGATCCGTGACCACGAGAGAGAAAAAATTGAAGCCTTTTTTTAGGGTAGATACCCAAGCGGCTGATAAATTTGGTTTAGTTTTCGACACTGAACAAGGACCACAACTCTCTCACCGAGTCGGGACCCGTTCAGCAGAAAACCCACGTCAAAGCCACGGAGATCACTTTACTGATTAATGCTCAAATGTCAATCGCTTCATTAGCTCAATTCGCTTTATATAACCCGTATAACAACGTGATTTTTTTCGTTATTACGTTCTGTGAATTTCATTTGCAACTAAATACAATTTATGTCATTCAAATTGAAAAGGGAGAGAGTTCTTTTGGGAAAAAATATTTTTTCACATTCTACTTCTCTGTCATTAAATAAAAAATGTGGAAAACTTCCAAAGAAAATAAGAAAAAAAAATTACAATAAAAATTCTTCATAAAGATATTCAGATAATACACTGAAGTTTTTTCAGATACAGGCTAGAAGCAAAAACCCCTTTAAATCTACTATTTTCATATGAACATTGAACTACAGTAAAAACACTTTTTCCCATTCACTTTGCCCTACCAATATTCGTTCTGGATTTGAAACAGATATCATACATATAAACGTTACACCGTGTCATACATGAATAAGTATTAATATACAATATCACTTCACGTAGAACGTAATCATTCTCAATGGTGTACTTCGAAGTTTCGGGACAAGGCACCAGTCTTTTCACAGCATCAGCACCAATTTGAATAATATTACAAGACGAAGCACTCATTTCAATCATAACATTACAACTTTATGTCATCGGCAAAGATTTGCTCATTTCGTGTATTACAATGTTCAGGTGAAAACAGTTATTTCGAAGGAGTTTTTTTTCTTCCAGTTAGTATATGAAAGAAACTTTTGTGTATGATCAACATATCTTTATGAAGAGTTTTTATTTTATTTCAGGAACGAAACACAAGAACTACGGGAAAATTGTTGAGGCGCAATAAGAACGGTGCCTGTACGAAAGTGGCGATTAACGTTGGATTTGAATCCCTGGAGATATAATTCATTTGGAAAAACCTTGACAGGAAGTTAATTCCACATTAACGCAGTTCTCCAAATGGAAGAGTTCTTGAACAGTGAAATTTGAGGTGTACTGAGTTGTACCTCTAAACAATGAGCAGCAGCAGTCCGTTGCGTATTTCTGATATGTACCGATCTTGATGGAATCAAATGTGCCAAGTCACTTGAATAAATCTCTAACCTTTCTTCGATGTTCCAATCAAGCAGATGGCTCTTTTCTGGATGGAATCCAGCAGCTTCAGGGGCTGAGCTCCATACATGAGAACAATGTGTTATGGTGAATTTCGTTAGTTTGGACTTCCATTGTCCGAGAGATGACACATAAATAGTCATATCTCGGAGGAATTAGTCCAGTCATCACCCGAAGATGATTGATTGTGGATTCTAACATTCGAAACGTCGTGAAGTAACTTGGCTTAAAATCTCCTAATTTTTTTTTGGTTATTTGTTCAAGTTTCTATTTGTATTTTATTCCACTGTTATTTCATTTCAGGGTTTTTTTGCTTGATATAACTGTTAGTTTCAGCTTTTCTTTTTAATTTTTGAAATTTTATCGATTCTTTCAGGGATTTCAAATCATTCAATATCATATTAGGCAATGGAAGTCCGAACTAATGAAATGAGAACAATTCTCTGAAGAAGGTCTGACCTGAGCTTTATAAAGCATCAGAATTTGCTGAGGTGTGTACAGTTTTTGAGAAGTAGCCTTTGCAATTCCAGCGACATGATTGTGCCAAGACATACCGGTGTCCAATTCAACGTCCAACAAACTTATCGAAGCCGAAAGCGAAATTGTCTGTCCTGACATTATTGTATCCGGTTCGAAGGCATTTATCTTGTTGAAGAAAACCGATGTCTAAGTTTCCTTAGCATTGACTTGAACCTGGTTACTTTCACACCAATTCGAAATCACCCCCAGATCCTCATTGAGATATGCAACCTCCTGCTGCCGGTGAAGAGGTGCATCCGCAGCAGATGTCCTAGAATCCAAATGGAATGACGAGACAAATGTGCTTTCGTCAGCAAAGCAATGTATTGAATTTTTGTTTATTTCTTATGAGTAGTTGATATACAATAAAAAGAGGGTTGGAGACAATATGAATCCCTGGGAACACCAACATTTATGGTAAAAGTATTCTAGTGATATCCATCGACGGCCACTTGCAGGAAACGTTTTCTCAGGAAGCTGGAAAGGCATACACAAAAATGATTCAAAGTTTCCACATTGTTTGTTTAATGATAGGGAAGTAGAATTCCAAAAACCTTTCTACGCAATGTATTCAGTTTACTCTAAGAAATTAAAGTATTTTAATCTTTCTGAAATTTTGTATAGAGTCATAATTTCGTATCCTGAACAATTTTCCCCAGTATTATTTCTTCAGTAATATTTTGCAGAACATTCGAATAAAACAAAACAAAAAATACATTACCTGAAGAGAAAATGATTTCGCTTCACCGCCAAGGTCAACATATTTTTCGAAAACTGAAAATATTTCTCAAATTAATTTCTCATCAAGCGAAGCTTGATTTCACAATTTCAATATATAATTCAAAAGTGTTAAGTCCATCACACATTTCGTTACATCAATCCTGGGACAGACTCTATAATATACAGGGCTATTCAAATTCGTTTCTGTACATGGAGATCTTGTAAACGATAAGAGATAGAGTGTCAGTTAAATTATGGCAAAGTTGCGTATTTCAGAGACCTATTCAATGATGTGACAAAATCGAATATAGCGAATATTTTTTTGCCTGTATCTTCTTTGATAACAAACATATTGAAAATCTGTTCACATTTTGCTATTGGCACTTGATGTGGGCTATCAGAATATGTCCATGAATCTTTTATACAGGATGTCATCTGACTTGGGCCAACCCTACAATAGCAATTTCCCCGTCTCTCTATGTAGCGTAGAGTTTTTCGAGAGGAGTTTGTTTTCCTTCATTTCTAGGTATCTGTTCATATTTTTTCACATTTCCATTGCTCTGAGCGTTTTCTACGATGAACTTTGAATAAGAAAACCTTTTATGATTAACTGAAACATATCTATAACGAAAATTGGTCATATGTGTTTTGATAAGCAGAAAAAGAAATGATAGCAATAATAACATCCAAAACGAACAGTATAATTATAATGAAAATTGAAATGAAGTAATTAATATACACAACAAAATTAATGACGCAATAAATGTTCGAATTGGTGTTCTTCCATTTCTTGATATTTTTGAACTCGTTTTTTTACACTATTTATTGCCCTTATCACACTCCTTTGCTGCATTGTTGCGAAAGCATTCAAAATCCTCAATCTCCACATTTTCTATCTCTCCTATTTTTCAATCTCCCCCATTGAAAATAGTCCAAAATAGTGAGATCGGGTGATCTTGCAGGCCATCTTATTGACCAATTATTTGCTATCCATCTGTTGAATGTGGTATTCAGAAACTGATTAACCTCTCTTATACAATGAGGATGAGCTCCATCATGTTGGAAACAGATTTTATTCAACCTACCTATTGGAATATTTCGAGGTATTCAGTGAAGGTGGTCTTTAAGAATGTCTCCTGGAAAATATATGACCCAAGAATTTTATTATCAAAAATTCCAGCCCATACATCAAATCCAAATCACACTTGAGGACGAACTTCTCTGAAATTATTTTCATTGGTCTGAGACCAGACATGTTCATTATTCCTATTGTGAATTATTCCATTATTCCGCAATTTGTGAAACAACTCTCATCGGTCCAAATGATTTTATTCAAAAAATTCCCATCTCTTGCAATTTGTCCACGCAATCAGTTGCAGAAATTTCTTCTTCTTTCGGGATCTCCTTGATATAATTTATAAACCGTTTTAATTTCGTAACATTTAAAATTATGCTTCCTGAGAGTGCGCCAAACTGTTGTTTATGGCAAATTCAATTCATCTGCAATTTGTGCCGATGATTTCGTTGAATTTTCATTAATCTAAAATTCAGTGATATCAGTGAGAGTTTATTAAAATTTAAAAAAACTTACTTTTTTAACAATACTTTCCTCTATTTCGGCTGGAGTTCTGTTACCATAACTTTTGCGAGGCTCATTGAATGATCCAAATTCGCTGTTGTTTTTGTCTCTGGAACAAAATTTCGTGCGGTCGACGCCGATGAATTAATTTCCATATACCGCATAACTGGTTCTATGGTTTTCATAATAAATTTTCATCATGTCCCGAATTTCTACAGCTTAATACATCATTTCTACACCAATAAACTCAAAAATATAGGGGGAAGTCCTCTAACGCCGGACGGCAAGTAGCGCCGGATACTCGCGCTATCCCGACAAGTCATAACGCGTTAGGTACAAAAATTGAACAGAGGGGCGCGGGGAATGCGCAATCAATACGTCTTAGTAGCTGAGGCCATTACACGATGTAAGAGATGAAGAAAATTTTCGAATATTTTTATTCGTATCATATAACCTCCAATATTTTAGAACTGAAAGTCCCCAGTATTATGATTTTATATTATAATCATTATTTCAAGCTAAAGATATTTGGTAGATACGACAGCTTTCAGAAATTAACTACTGGAAATTTTGAAAATTAGATTCCATTTACAAGGCACGTATATAGGTGTCTTCTGGTACCATCTATTGAATTGCGCGGTTGAAAGTGAGCATGATCCTGATTCCTGACAGTTCCAGTTTTGTGTATCTGAACCACAGAACTATAATTTATAGTTCTGTGATCTGAACGGTA
>WOGR01007390.1:0-12434 GCA_015342045.1 Leptinotarsa lineolata | reverse complement strand
TTACAATCATAGCAATTGATCACCCCATGAAAAAGTTATCTCAACTGAATTTTTCCACCATGGGTAATTATGAAAAACTTCGAAATTTAAGGTAGTTTATTTCCGAGTCGAAATATCTAAAATACAATGAAAACACAAATAATCACACCGAATTCTCGTCAAACATGTATTTACAAAATAATAGAGGCCAACAAAATTGCTAGAAAAATCAAAATTCCTCTTTGCTATATTTGGATGAGATGGAATCATAAGATTGAATAACGATCGGATTTATGGAACTTTGCACATATTTGTTCTCTTCTTTTATAATGTGGGACACACAGGTCTTCCACACATCACTATTACCTACTTCATTCACCACTCGCCTTATATTGTCGAGCACCACAACATTCAATTGGATTGAACACACAATAGTATGGAGGCAAACGTAAGAGAATATGACCACGTGTTTCATACATCGAATCAATAATATACTCTTTTTTGAAATTACGTTGTTTTATGGTCGCCAGTAATACTTTTTTTGTTGGAATTTTTTCGGGTATTTCCATGTCATGATTTCGCATGAAATCAAGAATATCTGCTTTTTTGTGTTATTGTTTGGTATTTTAGTCAATAACCGAGAATGATACGAAGCGTTATCCATAACAATAACCTACTTTGGAGGAATATTTGGGAGAAGCTGCTCACCGAACCAGGTTTCGAATAAAGCCGCAGTCATGTCTTCGTGGGTTCACGAACGACAAGCGAAAATTTTGCGAGTCAATAATTAACGAGGTCTTATCTTTCAGCGTGCAATTCCTAGCACGTAAAAATATTTAGTTTCTGTCGAGTATTTCCAATTATTACAAAAACAACTGATTGAACAAAGTAGATGATAAAATAAACTTTGTTACCTTCTGTTGTAACTTTTTGGGGTATACGAACTTCTCATTTTTATTGAAGGCTATAACCTATACCCTGTCCATTTAAGCAACAGAGTGCCCCAAAACATTATCATGCATAGTGTAGCAGCACTTCTGTCACTGACATATACTTTATTGCACCTTCAAATAAGGTTCTAAGAGACATCCTACCATCGATGTTTGAAGCTCTGTCCGCTTGTTGGCAGAGTATTTTGAGAGCCTTATTTCAAAGACTAATAAGGTTTATTAAAAGTGTGTCAGTGTTGTAAAAAGCACAGCCCGATCAATCAGACATCAAATCGAATGCAGCCAACAAATATTTGATTCAAAAGATTCAAACTCTATAATGAAAATATTAAATACTCTTCTAGTGCTAAATTTATTGGTCTCATTCTAGATGAAAATGTATGATGGAGACAATATTGAATCAATAAGAGGGAAAGTACGTCCTATAATTGGAATTTTTATCAAAATTAGAAATTTTGTGCCATTGAAAATAGTCAAACTGATTTATTATATTCCAAAATTCAATATATAATATCAGTATGGGGAATGGCAACAAATTCTTTATTGAAACCAATTTAAAAACTACAAAACAAAATTATAAAGTGCATAGTCAACTTAAACTACAAGAAGCCTACAATCAACTTGTATAAACCAAAAAAACTATTAGATTTGTCATCCTTGCATACATTCAAATTATGTACCTTCATTCATTTGGTCAAAAAAAAAAGTTTAAACATTTACATAAGACTTTAAAAATCAATGGTGACACAATCATTTGACAAGATATTCAGGCAATCTAAAATTAACGAAAATGAAAACAAATATTGGACCAGAATTCGATGTATTATAAAGGTATCAAGTTTTTCAATGAACTATAGTATGCGCCAACTAAGATGAGATTCTGATACGCATTCAAAACCAAATTGTACCCGCCCCAGAAGATAGCTATTGGTCACACAAACTGTTATCAATAGTACATTGGTGAAATAAACTTGAGTGGGCGGAGTCTTTTAACATAGAACAATTTTACATTTCAGCGCAGACTCATCTTAGTTGGCGCTTACTATACCAAATGCTTTAAAAAAATTAATAAACAGAAATTCCCACGACGGCGTTATGGTGTATGTTAAAGATAATATAATTTTCAGCGATTTGAAGAGTGTCAGGTCTAAAGAGGATAAAATGCACATAGAACATTGAAGTGTTAGTTTCTTGATTGGAAATGAGGAATACTGTCTACTCCATTTATATAAACCCCCCGGAGGGTCACTTGACACTTCCATAAACAGATTGTTACAAATTCTGAACCAGCAAACTAGACGTTAAAGGAACATAATGTGGCGATATGAATATACATAATTTGAATTTATCAAACTGCGCGAAAAAAAACAGATCAATTTATTGATGTACTTGAAAGCTATCAATTGTATTTTAAAAACGATAAACCTACTAGAGTTATTACGAAATAGTCACAAATTGACTATTTCCGTACAAAATGTATGAATATTTTTTGAGAAAAATGAAATTTCACCGTATGTGTGTGTATTCATGTTATAGTTTTGAATTATTGTTTTTTCCTTACTATAAACATGTGTTTCTAGGAAAAATAAATCATTACTACTAAATAACTACTTGTTGGTCGTTTGAAAGAAAATTCTTCTTTGATTTCCAGATATTCCAGTAGGTTTAATTTTTTTACTTTCTGTGGTAGTCCATGTTGAAATGGCAAACAAAAGTGGAATTCTTTTTCTTTAGTTCGAAACATTTAAGGAAAATTCTCCACAAAACGTTTTTCAAAGAATATTTGAATGAATTTATTTTACATGCTTCATTCAACGCTCAACTTCCTTAAGTTCTATTCTCAATAAAAGAATATATTTAAAAAGATCTTTATTTCCAAAACAAACATATAACACTTTGTGCTTATACACAATGATTTCTATAGTTCAAGATATAATAATTATCAAAAATCAACATTGGTACAAAATTACACTACTTTTTGATTACTAGATATTTTATACTCAGATCTTCAGTCAGATAAGAAATTTGTGTAGTTTTTGGCCTGTATATTCAGTTAATGAAAACCCAGCGAACAGAGCAGAAACCTTGAAGAAACTTGAATATGACGATTAGAAATTCTGGTGTAACAGTCTACACAAACATATACAAGGATTAGGCACATATTAATAGTTCGTTGCATTTGCGGAACCACTATGAAATATAAAATAGTTGTGACCCTAGTTTTACAGGAACAAAAATCAACAATATACAAAAAATATTTGAATGGCGCAGTGTATTGAAAAATAATATATTTTACGTGAAAAATTCAGTCCAGTCAAAATATGCGAAAAAAGTGGTAATGTTTCAATAATTCACATAGAGCTGAGAATTGTTACAGATCTTGAATACACTGTTTTTTTCAACAATTCATACTTATTCAGCAAGAGGAAGAAGAAACCGAAGAATGATAATAATTATTTGTATATTGTTTTGAAAAACGAATATTTCAAAAACCAGTAAATAACAATAAAATAGTAATATACAACATTCATTAATGTACAAATACAGATGAAAAATTGATAAATAATTGAATGTGAACCTGAATCACCTCTTCTTAGAAGAGAACATAAGCCTCTCGAATTGTTATACTCATGCCATGTGCTGGTGTAAGAGTGTCTAGCGTACGCTATATAATGCCCTCTGTAGGTAGAACCAATAACATCTCTCCTAACAAAGTCGCCATCTATGGGATATTTCGAAATTTCCTTGATATTTCAAGGACCGTTGAGTCAATCAATGCATTTGTGGTTCAGCCTAATACCACTGATTATACATATGTCAAGTCGACACAGCACTGTCATGAATGCGTTGTTTGAGCTCTGGTTTTCAACAATTTTCCATGCAGTGGAAGACAGATGACAAATCTCGTCGGTGGTCGATGACGAAGCTTGGCTTTGCAAGTGACCGCCTTGGGGAGCCTCGATATCTTTAATATTAGAGGATTGAGTTTTCTGTTCATCCCATAGATGACGTCTTAGTAAGGCGTGCCTTCAAGGACAGTTGAATTCATTTGTGCTTCAGCCTAGCATCACTGATGAGTTAATGGCAGGTCGAAACAGGGCTGCCTGATGTTGGATCACGAATACTTTTCCTGCTTTCATCCCCACCACCCCCTGAAAGTATAAATACCAGCGAACAATCGTTTGCTAGAGAGGTTTCGATATATAAATGCGTAGTAAATGCACGTACCCATGATGTTTGCCGCAGTAGCAGACGAAACGTTTGATGTTTTAGGTTCCATTCGATGACGGCCAACTAGCACGGATTTTGATCTCTTAAATCGTGACTCCGGCAGTGAAAGCCTATGTTCTTATATTCTTCCAAGTCCTGGGCGTCTTGATGAGCACAACTGATAAATCGATGTGAAAATATTTGGATATGGCTTTTTAAAAAAATGTGTTCACATCTATATCCGATAAATCTCCTATCCACTAACCTAAGCTCTCACTTCTGTGAGAGCTTTGACCAGAACACTCTTCATTCTAAAACCACTTGTATGGAATCTTTCATGTAGGCGATTTCAACGGGACATGTGGAATAATTACCAAGGGTACCATCTTAAAAGAAATGCGCTAACTTAACTTACATGTAGGATACGACTTCTTAAATTTTTGAAATAGAATGAACAATTTTCATTGCGTGATCTACAACTTACTTCTGATTTATTTTTATAACAAGACTTACTGTTGAAGATAAAAATGCAAAAAAAACTGATATTCATGACCTTTATTAATTTTTTAGCACACCGAGGTCAGTCGAGACTTTATCTTCTTTATTTTATTTGACACCGGTACCAATTTTCAGCTCTGTGAATTATTGTAAATTGAAATATACATTTTGACTGGACTGATACTGATATGTAAGATCAATTTCTTCCCAAAGATGTGGATGTCAAGATTAGTGAGCCAGTAAAGACAAAAATGAAAAATTCATAAAGTAAGGTCACAACCGAGTTTAGTAATGTAATTTTGACTATATAAATATATGTATAGATAAATTATATATTTCGTAGTGAAAATTTGCCTATATTTTAAAAAATACATAGGGTCACACAAATTCATATATTTTTTCAATTGTCTCTAAATGAAAATGTATTCACATAGAATTCGGGTGGTGATTATTATTATAGTTAATCTGGTCGAGTACACCTTCTTTGTCATGATAGTTTTTTGTAGTAACACGTAATCAATGATTACAAATCAAAATTAGGATATCTGTCAACCTCACAATTTTTTTTCCATGATTCAAGTCAGAATCATCAAGTTACTTAACAAATGTGATGTGCATTAAACTGAAGGCAAAAATATGCAGTTCCAACATCGATCAGATACCATTTGGAACACTGAGCATATCAGATACCCTAGATCCTAGATTAAAGTGACGGTCAGTTACCATATATTGATTCCAATTAAAACATAACTCAAACCCAATACTGATTTCTACGTAACATTATATTTTTAGAAGGGCAAGATGGAGGATCGGATGCATCGATACTACTCCAATCATCAGGCTGTTCATCGACGCCATACGGATAGCATGCGTGAGATGTAGGAGAGTCTAATTCACTTCTACTTAGAGGCGTAACTTTGCACTGGGGTAGTGTTGTTGATATAGGTGTTGAAAACCCATCGGTAAGTGAAGGTTTCAGCGAAGGAGACGAAGACATCAGTCTGTCAGGTGGACGGGGTAAAGGAATAGGTTGGATGCACTGCTCTTCCTTGTTCATTTGCGCATCCAAAGAACGGCACTTGACTACCACTATTACAGCGATCCCCAATACTACAACTCCAACCACCATACTCACTGAAAAATTGAAAATGAGTTGGCAAATGAACATCACAGGCACTTATAAGAAATTTAAAACACTTTTGTAGTTGAAGTAATTGAAAGTACAGTAGTCTACTCTGGTTCTCGTTTACACTCTTTACTAAACTAAATTATGAGTGACAATTGGAAGGTAGAGAGAGAGGTTATGTTTATTGTCCGTAAGTAGAGTTTTTTTTTTAATCTTGGTACACTCGCCTCGAACATATGTTCACAGTTTCAGCTGTTTACCATGTTCAGTTTGTTGGGGCATCATGAAAATGGCTGCAGCTTTTGAGGCTGTAGTGTTTTCTGGAGACTTGGAAGAAATGGAAAAGTCAGACTGCTCCCAGGAAGGAAAAAAACTCAAGTTTTCCCCGAAATATGTTGGGTAATTCTCATTTGCAAAAGGATTCGAGATTTGCAATCCAACAGTTCTTGACATTGATTAGATCAGTATCAACTTTTGTTTGGAGGTTTTTTATGAACTTTATCGCGCCAAAATAGAGATATATCGTCCAGGTAGAGAGTAAAATAGCGAGAGATATCTGGTCAGATGAAGCCCGTCATATATAGAACAAAGAGGATGGGGCCTAGAACCTAACTTCGTAGAATAGATGACTTTTTATAGTTTTTACTATTTTAGACTTTCTAGATATGATTTGAACCACTTTGAAGCTGAGATATTGAAGACACATTTATGACTGGTTTACACAATCAAAGACCCTGGCACCTTTGAAACCAGCGAGAACTAGAACCTCTGTAATAGAATGAATCCAACACAAATCTCAGGAAACTAGAAAAACATCAATGTCTTACCTATTAACAAGTAGTCTTTGGTCATATTCGGACCGGCCAAATGCATGCCTCCTTCATGTCCAGCCGGATCACTTGGTCCTGGGAGTGTTGAAGATACATCATTGTCCACCATCGACTTTATGTTAATTTTCAATTCGCCCATCGCTGGTTGGAATATACTGGCAGCCAGCATAAAAACAAAACTGTCCTGAACCCCGTCCCAAGGAACTTCAATATCTTTGACTGCTAAGAAAATAAGTCCACTTTGGATATCTTCGTGAGTAAAACTGTTAATAATGGCATCTAGAACGTTCCGTTTTTCGCCAGAACTCCTAATGATCTTTCGAATTTCTCCATTAACTGGCGGAGTGATAATACTATAGCGAGGATTACTACTAGTGAGCTTTGCCAGAGGCGTAGCATCAAGAACGTGTAAAGAAATCCTGTTGATTTCTCCAGCTTTGGCAGTTAAATTATGAATATGCATGAAGGGCGTCACCTTTATCACCACTTCAACCTCCTCTCTAAAAGATGCGTTACCAGAAGAAATTTCTCCAACAACTCTGAAACTATCATTGGCAATTGTCATATCCGTTTGCAGGTACATGACCTTTTTATTAACTAGGTCAGCGTATGTGAAAGACTTCATTGGGTTGTCTTTATAAAACGGATTCACGGGATTGTCTATATAAAGTACACCATGCTTAGTTGGTCGTTTTAGGTTGAAGTGAATCTTATTCTTATCGGCGTTGGTTTCTATAAAAAACTGCTTCTCAGAGAGAAAAACTACGTCTAATCCTTGCAACAAATGAACTGGCACACCTGTCGATATACTAATGTTGATAGGAACCACAATTATGTTGAACAAATTAAATTCTGGTCTAAATTTCTCGTCCCAAATTCTGAAATGAAAAGAGTCTTTCAATACCGATCCTTCATGTATGTAAACAAGCTTATTGTTGTCTATGTCGGCTTGAGTGAAACCTTCAACAGGCACCCCTTTAGGCAACAGCACTAACTTTCCATGTGAAGGCCCAGATATAAGATCATATTTGAGTTTAGAAGGTGGGGTATCTGCATCTTCTGTTGCAAGTTCGTGCCTTGTAATCGTACGATTTTCACCTTGCACTACCTTCAAACTGGGAGCAGGAGTAACCAGGTTGAATGGCTGATCATTAATAGGATTCACGATGACAGGAACAGTCAGGTTACACAAAGTTACATATCCTGGAATGAGGTACAAAGAAAAATGTATGTTGTCTCCCAAGGAATCAGAATGGTCATGTTCGTAGTATACTTGACCAGATTCAAGTTGAGACTGTGTGAATGTGGTTAGGTTTTTATTTCGTTGTAGAAATATCTGGCCGTGCAATGGAGGAATAGCGGATGCATGTATTATGGGGGCACGTAGGCCGGCATGGTTTTCCAGGAAAGATACGACTCCAGATAAGTTGAGGGGTATAGTTGTCATGCCCCCTTCATCCACAGCTATTCTTGGTATACTCACATAAGCATCTAGCCCACCCGATGATACGGAAATGTCAATTTTGAGAACCTGGAAACGAAAAAGTCAAAATACCAATTCCATATCACTATATCACAGTAACTAACCTGTCTTACTAATTTAGGTGCCAAATGAGCTTTAACATTGAAAATAAACGAATCATTGGCATACAAATCTGAAAACTGATGGGTATGTTCGTAGAAAACTTTACTATTATTAAGATCATTTTGTGTGAAAGTGGAAACCACTTTGAAAATACCGTGTTTTTCAGATTCCGTCATCAGCCTTCCTAAACTTGGAGGTTGAATCACTTCATAATGTATTATCCTATCTTCATCAGACACAAATGTAAGTAAATGGTTTGAGGTTAAATATTTCTTCTGTAGAGGAAAAATGTGAAGAGGTCTGCTGATCAACTCTAATTTAATAGGCTTCGTTCTTATATGAAATAAATAGTCCTTTGTTGTATGTAAACCATCACTAATGTTGAATTTGAACCTCGCTTCGGTTCCATCTATAACAAAAAACAGAATAATGATACAATTTTCTATGATGGCTCAAAAGTAACTTTGATTAAAGAGAACAAAATCCGGGTTGGTAGGCCGTGGTCGAAGGGAACCTGAAATGCCGAAGTTTCGTCTAGTAGTGGCATGTGCGTTGACTGCGAGGACGAGGGTTATACATAAAATTCTCAGCAACGAGTGACTGGCAAGATACGTGTTCACTCGTATTTATAATTTCAGAGCATGGTGGGGGGTGATAGCGAGGACGGCGGTGGGGACGGTGATGGGATCAATAACAAGATTTCCATGCCAATGCTCACTCCTGATTGGTCCGAACTTTTGCCGGGTCGTTCTAATTGGTCCGCACTGTTACTGGGTTGTTCTGATTGGTCCTCGTTGTTGACAAGTATGCTTCTGGCGGAATGTCGATCGTAGTTATCCATTTCTGTTGTTTATGAGTATTGGATGCTACGTCCTGTTGACCCGTTGACGTGGTATCCAGTACTCAAGGCCAGATACTTCGAGATATAACTTTCGTCCTCACAGCCAACGCACATACCTCTGACAATGTCTGTCACAGTAACAGACGAAAGGTTTGGTACTTCAGGCCTATCAGGGCCACTATTGTTCTCTTCAATAGTGGCCCTGACCATGAGAGCCTACGTTCTTACTCACTTTGATGTCTGAAAACAACCAAGCTTTTATCAATTTGTTCTTGTGTAAAGTGATTAAGAGGAGAAGTAACATCTGACCTCAGAGACACGCTTCCCCACCAACAATTTTGCACTTGATATTTCAAAGTCTCTTTAGGCAAGTCATCATCTACAGCAGCTGAAAAAAGCATGTTCTATTAGTAACTGAATAGTTTCTTTAAAGGGTACTAATTACCTAACATGTTGTTCGATATTACTGACACTCCGCCTTCCCACATGACAAGTCCAGTATTGTTGATCAATCTGGGTTTCTGATCATTTACAGGAAGAACAATAATCTTTAATAGATGCGGAACACTTTTCTTTTGACCAGCTTCTGCTACTAAAACCAAATGATCCTCTAAATTTTCAGTACCGTCATGAGAATACTGTACGAAACCGGACTGTAGTTCCTTTTGAGTGAAACCCTTTGATTTCAAACACCGCCTATGAATTTGAATGCAGCCATGTTTCACATTTTCTCTGATCGTGTAAACAGTAATTTTTGACTTGTAATACTCTGTCACAACAAACACGTGAGCAACTGTCAAGACTGCAATGCCTCCCTCATTGACCATTACATCATTGCCTCCTAAGTACAACCTCTCTGGTATTATTTCTATGTTGAGCTGAACATTTTTTTTCCAAACAATTCCATTTGTAACGTTGAATATTATCCTGTCTTTTGTCTGGTTTGTCCCAGATTGAATGTACACTACTTTATTCTCATTTATCAAGTCTTGAGTGAAAGATATTACATTTGTTGGTTCATTACCGTTTTTGGCATCTGATAAAATACTTATATACCCATATTCAGGCATCTCTGCAATATGGTAAACAATCACAGAGGGAGGAACGTTAGGCTGAGACATCTAGAACATTTTGGTTAAAGTTTTATGATAACAACAACTAATATTCTAACCTCTAATGTATTCTTGGTTATTAAAACGCTGGTTGATTCTTCAACAGACAGTTTTTTCAAAGTTTTTGGTTCTAGAGGCTCCCAATAATTTGAGGGCAACATCCATACTCCCAATTGAGCAACATTTACAGCATCACGGCAGCTCACTTTGAGCCCTATTTCATCGGCATTGACCCCTGAATGTTCATTGAGGTAGCTGATGTGACCTTTTATTATATCTTCGTGTGTGAAGCTCTTGATGACCTAAAATAATTCCGAATGGAAAAAGTGCTGAAGGAAAAAATGCTTTAATAGCAAATGATTAGGATTTTACTTTTCTATAGCCCTGGAGAACTAGTTTATCTCCAGTGATAAAAAAGTTATACTGCTCCACTGGCAACAAAACTGAAGTTGAATAATTTTCAACGCATTATTGATTCTCGGGAAAATTTACAATTTTACAAATCGTATAGCCAGTGATTTTGACTATTGAGAGAAATCAGTATTTATATTTGGATTTTAAAAGGCTAACTATATGGGGAAAACTGAATGTTTCTTCTGGAGATTCTTTTTCGGATATAAACCAGAGAATCCTGTGCTTGTTAACCTCATTGACCTCAGGATTTAGGTTTAGCCAACCAGGATTCCTGACCGTGATGGAAAATATGCTAGTCTTCTGGATTTATACCTAAGAACCAATCCAGAAATTTACACAGTCACCGTAAGGTTTCCATTGGGACCTTCTGACAACAAACTCATTTCAGTGTTGAGTGAATTACTAATAAATGTTGGGAAACAATTTAAGCCGCGCAAAGTTCAACATTACAGATCTGCTGAGTGGGAGGATCTTCAAGAACATTTCCGAAATTTCTCCTGGCTAGATGTTTGTTTCAGCTCTAATAATCCATCAACTTGTGCTTCTGAAGTCGTTTTATTATCCATGGATGCATATATTCCTTTTTCAATAAAACGAACTTCTAACGGCAAACCTTGGTTCAACCAAGATTGCGAGCAAGCTGTCGCCTTCAGAAATCTCGCCACCCGCAAAAATCCCAGTGCCGAAAAACCAAACTAGGTTTTTTAATGCTCGTAACAAATGAAAGCTTATAATAAATGAGAGCAAAGAACTTCACAATCAGAGAATTAGGGATAAACTGCTTGCCAATTCCAATGGGTCTAGATCCTTCTGGTCGGTAGCTAAAGCTGAATTTGATGTGCAGCGATTCAAATCCAATGTGAGTCGCTACTTTCACATAGACACCGCTCTTAGAGCGCCTCAAGAATTTTCTTGTAGTTCTTATTTTTTGTCCTTAAAGAATCCTCTTATCCCAATCACATACCTCAGTAGGTTCTTCTGCTAACTAGCTATTCATTCTCCACCATTCATCAACTGGACCATAAACACCGCACAAGAGAAGACGCTATTTTTCATTATTAGTCTCCATATCAGATTTCCACTCGTGCCTCATTTCACCAGGGTATCAAATGAAATCTCGTCTCCAGCCGTTCGAATCGGAAGATGATCTAATTTGACAAGAATCAATGATAATGGTGTTGAAATTGAATCCATCATCCAAGAACATTTCACCTCGCTCCTGAATTAATTACCATCAGTTTGAATTCGCCCACTGAAATCACGGTTTTGATCCCTTTGCTAAATAGAAAGGGTATCCCAGTTCACATTACCGAAACTCTGGCGTAATTCAAATTAGATATCGTTAGAGAGCGCTCGCTATAAAAAAGTCCGAATAGAAGTATGGATCTTTTCGGAAAAATATTTTCTCAGTGCCTGACAAGAGCGTGAGACTTTATTTTTCAGCTTGAATATCTGTGATTTGTATCTGTTTATAAAAAAATGGAATGAACATTACTATGCAGAAGACATGCGACTGAGATAAAGAATTTAGAATTGTGGTTTGATCCAGAACTTCGCTTCATTAAATATGTCAGCTATCTGACATTTCATAACGTTCTCAGGCAGCTGTTTTCAAATCGTGATTTGCTCAACACAAACTTAAAATTTAGACTATGCGAGTCACTGATCATATCAGAAGTTTCTTATTGCGACAGTATTTATACCGGGTGATTCTCTAAGGTGCCTCACCCCTATATTTATTTTATTATATTGAATTTGGGGGTTGTATATTATAGTTTTATTGACATTTTTTGACATATTTACTTGCTTCGCCGTACTTCCGATTTGACCGGAAATAACCCCAACTTTCGATTTTTAAATGGGACATCCTATATATTTTCACTTATTTC
>WOGR01007389.1:0-12434 GCA_015342045.1 Leptinotarsa lineolata | reverse complement strand
CTAAACACATCAGACATTGTCGACTGTTGCATACTCATAGCTCAGTGCAGCCATAGTCTAGTTGCACTGAATTGCATTGATGATATAGACCAGTAGGAAGAAGAACAGGCGCAACATCAACGGAATAGAACCAGATACTCAAATCTAGAATATAGTATGTGTTTCGAAGAGAACACGAAAACTCCATCCGTTATCTCATCACTGTCGATAATGTTCACTTCAGTCCTATGAAAACCTGAAAACTACGGTCAACCAACCAGAAAATAGCTTTGACACAGTTACATCTGGTCGTGAATATTCACACTACTCGATAGATAGTTTCCATCATCTCTTGATGACACCAACTTAGCGTAATACTCGTCAAAATAGTATGCTCTAGTTCTGATGGGTGCCAAGAGCATCTCATCAGTCCTATCTCTTCCTGATATCCTAATGCCAATTGAAAAACGAAATGACAAGAAGAATTGAAGTTTGTTTTTTCTTCTCTCACAAAAACACCTTTTTTTGAATATATAAATGTTTATCATGAGAAGGGTAATTCTAACCAGGAAAATGAGAAAATGATTATAAATAGGATGATGGTTGAAATGGTTTTGACATCGTTTTCAACAAAGATATTGCAGGTCGAATAAGAAAATCAAGAAAGTTGAAAATATATTCGCAAAACAATACATAGGAATAGAGAGAGAACATAGGCTTTCACAGCCGGAGTCACAATTGGAGAGAATGAAATCAGGGCCCTCAGGCCTAGATCGAAAGAAACCAAACATTTTGTCTGCTACTGTGGCAAACATTTACAGTGTTACATATCATTTAAATGTTATTTGGGTAGGTACACAGGTCATTTTCATCATGAATTGGGCTGAATTTCATTTGAACGTAATAACATATTTGGACAGATTAAATATTTTGACCTCCACATTTGATTCAAATCAAAAAGTTGTTTTGATTTCAGGAAAGTTAAAACTCTTGAACGCCAAAACTGATCTTCTTTGGTGTCTGTATTGATTGCGTGGAAAGTCGTTGCATTTACCACTGAATATTTTCACCGCAGAAGCAGACAAAACATTGAATATTACAAATTTTTTTTAATCATGCCTGATAGTTTGGATTTCGTTCTCTCTAATAGTATTTTGAAATTGAATGATATGGTACATAGTTTTAGCCATTCAGCCCTTCAGCATCAGTTATATAGGATATTGATTTACTGAATCTATAACAATCAAATTAGATTTCGAAAAGTGATGCCATCACTCATTTCTCTCCAGCTTCCTGAAAAAACATTCTCTGCAAGTGGCCGTCGATGGATATCTTTCGAATACTTTCATCATCAACGCTGGTATTCCCCAGGAAGCCATATAGTCTCCAACTCTTTTTTTATTGTATATCAACGACTTGTTGAAAAAACCAAACATCCAATATGCAGATTTACTGACGACGATTCCAGGACATCGGCTGCGGATAGAAATTTTCACCAGCAGTAGGAGGTTACATATCTTAATGAGGATCTAGAGGTGATTTTAAATTGGGGTGAGAGTAACCAGTTTCAATTCAATGCCACGAAAACCCAGGCATCGGTTTCTCCCAAAAAAGATGAATGTCTCCGAACAGGATATAACAATGTCAGAACAGAAAATTTTGTTTTCTGCTTCGATAATTTTGTTGGGGGTTGAAATGGACACCAATATGTCTGATATATCTTGGTACAATCATGTCACTTCTCAAAAATTGAAACACTCTTCCAAAAAAGAAAACTGTACAAATCTCAGTAACTTTTGATGTTTCATATAGTCATATAGCTCAGATCTGGCATTCTTGTGAGTATGGGAGCTCCGCCCCTAAGCATACCCTGAAGTTGCTGGATTCTATACAGAAAAGAGCCATTCGCCTGATTGGAGACACGAACAAGACTTGCAACCTTGAGCGTCTGGAACATCCAAGGAAGGTTGGAAATTTGTCTCTTTTTTATAGATACTCTCACAGGAGGTGTTTGAGTGACTTGGCACATTTGATTTCACCAAGAGAACGTTATTCCAAATTCCAATGAATTCAATATCTAGCGATTGAAATCCAACGTAAATCACCATTTTTGCACAGGCACCGCTTTTAGAGAGCCTTGAGGATTTTCTTGTATTGCTTGTGATCAATCCTTGAAAAACCTGATTATTGTTAGGTTGATCATATGACTGATTGTCATATAAATGAATTATATTATAAAAGAATAATATTGGACTGTACGAAACTTTACTATTTACTATTTTGACCTCGAGTGTACAAGATTAAGTAAAGTCAAAGATTGTTGTGACAATCCTTCTAAAATGTACACTCCTAGAAGAAAACTATCAGGACAATTGTAACTTTGTAGAAATACATTTTTTGTAATAATAAAACGATACGGAAGAAATAGATAAAATTCTTGCCAGTAAATTTACCGCCTACATAACTCGGAAAACCCTATTTCTCAGAAATTATATGTGACGAGCGTTATAAATTTCACAGCTATATCATGTTACACTTCATTATAATCAGATATGCAGGTGAATATCGAACATCTAGTACCACCAACACACGCATATTGTATGAATGAATTATTGACTCAGCGCGTCCCAATATAAACTTCCTCCATACTCGGCATTTCCAATTCGGTACACTCTTGTGTGGCTGCTTCTCAAATGCACTTCCAAAGGCGCTTATCAGCACTGAGGAAAGACAGCTTTTGTAATTGCATCTCGTTTAACTGTATAAAGTACGCGGAAAACGAGTGCTATTGTTTATCTTCCAGTTTACATCACCATATGCTAACTGCTTAATAATTGCTAAGTGGATGTAGTTTATGAGTCGGACTATTTTACCGTTTATATGTTGACCATAATCAAGAGTGCCGGTTAAATCACAATGAGTAAACTCACTTCTGAAACGTAATTGTGATTGCTTTTCGAACGCTCCATCTGCATTGGAATAGAAGGCGACAAATGGGCTTGCTCCATATACACTGATATTGTTTAAATTGAAGGGATTATATTTTTTAGGAGTGATTAATTTTTGGGAAAGAAAGTTTTTGGCTTACTACTACTCCATCTTGATAAAAAAAATGTGGGAATCTTCCAAAGAAAGGAAGAAAGCAATCATTTTTCAAAGAAGTAACTCTAAACATAGGTGTAGATCATTCAAAGAAGTAACCTGTGAATGATATCTAATTAAAATGTAATACGAATGTACGGAATACAAACTGAGTACAAAAAAGTGTTTTTGTGTAATTCAGTGTTCATATGAAAGTATTTGTTTCGAAAGAATTTTTTCTTTCGTGTTATTCAATTTGGAAGATTCCCACATTTTTTCATATCAAGATGGAGTAGTAGAAAGCAAAAAACTTTCTTTCCCAAAAAACACTGATATTGTTATTAGATTCACTTTCATCATCGGTGAACTACTGAATCCGATAATTTGAAATTCAACAGAATGAAAAGGGAGATATCCAAAGACTTAATATCAACGAAATAAAGTTGACGATTCCAAATTATCTCAAATAAAATTTCGACTAACGTTATGTCAATATGATCATTGAGTTGGAAGTTCTCGGGAAGGCAACCAGTTTACTCCTACTTCTCTAAATCAGTAGGAAAGCATATTTGAAATGATAGCCTTTCGAATACTTCCGAACCGAATCAAAAATCAAAATCAGAAATCTTCATTTATGAAGACATATGTACATATGTCTTCATCTCTCACTTTGAACATTCCAAAGAATGCAGAGGGAAAGGAACAGGGATACCCTCACGACCCTGCCGAAAATGAAAGACAGTGGAGTATTCTTCGATGTTGACCGCCAAATCAGATTCATCTGACGTCTTTCTCTGCAGCTTTCGCTACCATGGAATTGAATAGAAGCACATTGAAGCATTGTTCTAATAGAACAAAAACTATATTTTTAGATATTGGAGTTGATAAATTAAACAAAGAGGCTCCACGATTCATCCGAATAAAATAGTGTGGAGATAAGTGCAAGCACTTGTTTCTCATAGACAAAGTACAGGTAAATAACGATATAATAATATAGATATGAGAATAATATAATAATATAGAAAATGTGATAATATATGAAAAATACAATGCAAAAAATGGAAGATTTGAAAAGGAAAAAGATTAACAATAATAAATTATGTGTATAAGTGAAATGTGGAAATGTAAAAAAAAACAGATATAATAATGCTACACTAAAATAATATAAGATCCAATAAATCCAATTGAATACTACAAGTATTATGCATGATATAAAATAGAATACAATGAAACACAATGGCATACAGTTAAATGCAATAAAATACAATAGAAAAAAAAATAAATTTCAATCAATCATTCGATTCTTTCATAGTGATAAAATATGATCTAAGAGTCTGCAGTAAAAAATTTCATGGATGTGATTCAAATTTTTTTTTGTTGATGATAGATTTCATACTTCTAGGGATGGAGTTATACATTATAGTGGCACGATAGCAGTAGCTTCCCTGTGATAGTGTTTTTTCTGATAATGGGTGAGTAAGTAGTTGGGGCCCTCTGGTCATGTACTGATGACTGGAATGAGATGCTTTATCAATATTGAAGTGATATGTTATATACGTATTTGAATAGAAAACCTGATGAATATCCATAATCTGTGACGTTCTATACAGATCTTAAATAAAATATCTAGGCGGTTTTATCATAATTATTTTCAGGAAAATTTTTCATAGGATTCCAAGTGGGTTGATGTATGATCGCACAGCGGCACCCCATACCTGTATTCCATATCTGAGATGACTCTTTACACAAGTGCAAGGTACAAGGTTTTCAAGTTTTTCGATGGTAGGTGTTCTTTCATGTGTTTGGAGGTAAAAATTATACTTTGCAATTTTTGTATCACGTAGTTGATATGTCTATCCCATCTTAGATCTCGAAGGTTTACGCCTGAATATTTTATTCCTTTCACTGGCTGGATACATTGAATGTTACCATTTATGTTCATATCGATTTCTTGTATATTTGTCATATTAGCAGAACTACAACTGAAGGGTGAAAATTTAGTTTTTTGGGGATTCATGGTAAGGAGTTTGTGATCGAACCAGTCTTTCATCATGTAGTTGTCTTTCTCTTCTTTCTTTTTTAGATCAAGTCAAGTATCAGCTTCATAAAAGACAGCAGTATCGTCTGCAAAATCTATTATTTTTCCAAATTTTTTCAAGCTGAATGAGTCATTGAGGTATAGATCAAACAGTGTTGGTCCCAAGACCATCCCTTATGGAATTTCATATTCAACGTCTAATTTTTGACTCATTTATTGCCCACTCTAACATCTTGCGTTCTTGAACTCAAATAGCTTTGAAATACATTTATTATCCCTCTGATACCCATATTTCCCAATGCTTGAATTAATAACGTGTGGCTCCAAATTTCAGAAGCCTCACTCGAATCAATAAATAGGTACAGACAAGGTGTTTCTCTGTCTAGAGATGTATGAATTTTTTTTGTCAAATTGAGTATGGCATCTACAGTGGAGGTTTTCCCACTAAATCTAAATTTTTTATCAGACAACAATTTGAATTTATTTATGAATGAGGTTATTCGGTTTTTCAGAAGTTTTTTTGAATATTTTCACAAAGTGGCTGGTGGGATGAATTGCTCTCTAATCATTGACGGATGTTGTATTAATATCTTCAAAAACTGGCACTACAACAGATATTTTGAATGCATCAAGCCATAATCCTTTTTCAATACTCTTATTGATTATGTATGTTAGTGGAGTTGAAATAAAGTATGATATTTCCTTCAGAATTTCTGCTCTTATGTTATCAATCCTAGAAGATTTATTGTTTCTCAGTTCATTCATCAGATTATAAATTTCCTTAGCGTTCGTGGGAACTAACAGCATAGTATTTGGCAGGATCTTTGTTTCATTTTTGTCAGCAAGAATTTTTCCAAAACTCACAAACTTGCCATTGAATTCATTTGTTAGATGTTTCACATTTTCATTCGTGATAATAATAATTTTTTTGTTACCTTCCGCAGAGTTTCCGTACCATGTCCCACTTTGTGTTTGATTTATTTTTTTTAGTTGATGCTCATAATAGTTTCGTTTGCATTGTTTGATATGTTTGTGAGTTTATTTTTGTATAATTTATATTCGTTTTTCAGGGTCTGATTTTCGGGATGGATATTCCGTTGTCGTTTTGCTACAATCCTTTCTTCAATATCTTATTTTCCTCTCTTTGTTTCTCAGTAAGATCTTCTGCTTTTGCAAATCCGGTATTCTTCAGCTTCGAGGAGTTGTGTAGTATATATTTTATTTTTTACTAGTGACGACAGTTCTACTTTTGAAGTTGCTTCTTTATGTTTGCCTAGGGGATATATATCACTTATTCTGTCTTCTGTTAATGTGACGCCGAGCAAATTCTCGAATAGCTCACAATAAAAGGGAATGCTTCTCAAACTGGGTTGTTTTACTAATTTAGGCCAAATAGGATTATATATTTCTTTTTATTGTTTTTTTCAAGGTTTTCGATTCTATTCTTCAGGATTCTATTTCTTTCTGAACTTCACTCACTCTTTTTTTTATTGTTTCTATACTTGATAGAATTCGAGCTTCGGAAGCTCCGATTTGGTTTTTTACTTTTATCTTACTCAATTCGATTTTTTCCGAACATAAGGCTAGAATTTCCTTGTTATCCATTCTCTGGTTTTATATTATTGCTTGACCATGGACTATGTAATGAATTTTTCGAACATTTTCTTAACACTGTTGACTTCCAATTTTATACAGTGACGGTAGATGCGACGGTGTGGAAGTGTCACGATTGTTGAACTATATAAATAATTTTTTATAATCTAAAATCAATATTATAGTCATGAAATGGATTCATAACTGCGATGAAACTTCTTTGAAATGGTTCAAAAACCAACTCTCATCATTTGTTAAACAAACAGTAAAAACGTAAATACACAAAATAGTAGAGGTCTGAATTGATAACAGAGAACTGATATGAGGTTGTGTTGTGAATAAAATTATACATATATTCTTTTACTTTATATTACTTTTGTCCTTTACCTGTTTATATATTATATTTTTTACTAATCAACGGAACCGTATATCCACCCCACACAAGTATGTAACAATACTTTTGTGGTTGTTCTGAATGTTCATTACATTTTTTTCAATTTTTTGTATTTGTATGACTGTGTTTTTATAATTATGAATAAACGTTATCGTTATCATCATTATTTTCTCATTTGCGGTCGGTAAAACAAATATTATGGTGCCTGATACCGTAATGTGTTGCCTAGCAACACTTTTTGTTTATAAAAGCACTGACATTTTAGTTTTGATTCAATTGTATGAAATTTTTACCTAAATTCATTCATAAAATGTTATAAAGACAGAATGCGATGAAATGTCATTCGATTCATGTTCGTTAGGTGTCGTTTTAGTATTATTCTATATTCCGTACTCGGCTCCTACGTCGTCTCGTCCGTAAAATAACTCGTACTGTAATAAGTCACCTACCGGACGTGAAATATTATACCTACTCGCCGTTCTGAGTTGTAGAAAAAACTTCTTCATAAAACAATTTGCCATATCTTGAGTAATCAAATTATCTTTATTACGTGACTAGTAAAGTACAAGTATGTAAAATCATTACTAAGAATTTTCTGTTCGACTATTTTTCCACGCCGCATCAAAGGAATTATGGTGTATGCAACTCAGAGCAAACTTACAAAAATGCCCTGGCAGGTATAATGAAAATACTGCACATATATTATACAACAAATTTCTCGGGTTTGCATTTCCGACAAAACTTGGAATGTCTATAGTTTCACACACTCCCAGAATGGCCTTTTTTCATGAGTTTACCTCAGGTCTTGATTACAGCATCGTTGAAATTCTACTCGCTTGTCTTGAATATTTTGTAGTCCGACAATATTGAACTATTTTACTCTTGTGAATTCAATTCGAGTAATCTGATAAAGAACATTTTTAAATACCAGCGACCTGACTCTGCTTCGCACGAATGGGAGAACATATCTGTCGTTATTTCGAACATAGTGTCACATGGATTAGTACTTGAAAACGGTTCACGTTTTCATTTGAAGGGCGTTTTTTTGGAAATTGGTGGCTGGAAGTTTCGCCCCTTGGAAAGTTCTAGAAGAGTCCATTCGTAAGTATTCGAAGAGTGGTTCCGAACATATAGTGGCTGCTTCGCCCTCCAGGAAAATTTAAAAGTGTTGAGAAAATTGAGAGTGTTCCCAACATCTTGGAATATTCTGTTATGTAATGTGATGAATGAAAAGTTGTTTCAAAAATTTTGTCCGTTTTTATGAGGCTTCTTTAAACTGCGATATCTCAGGAAATACTCATTCAATGCAATTAAAATAAGCGCCATTTGAATCAGTGCATTTTTTCCAACGTAACACATGTCGAATAAGTCCGTC
Organism: Leptinotarsa lineolata; assembly: GCA_015342045.1. NCBI lineage: Eukaryota > Metazoa > Arthropoda > Insecta > Coleoptera > Chrysomelidae > Leptinotarsa > Leptinotarsa lineolata. Next base: position 3,974 of record WOGR01007389.1, on the reverse strand, counting down.
AGCAATTAAATTGTGTACTCAAGATTTAATGATGTCGATGAAGGCTATTCTACTCGTAAGAAAGTTATTGAAGTGCTTCAAAAGATAATAGTCGGTTAGCGAAAGATCTGGGGCAAAGCAGGATCTGACGTCTTCTTTTTAACAGTGCCGGCTGGAGATGACGTGATTTTCGGTACATTTCATTGATTCCTTCATAATATGACTCTGTGTTTTTGGTGGATTATCGCCTTTGGAAAGTGCCTGGGCGGCTCATAGGTGTCCAACTACTGTCCTGAATGCTACGTTGTCGTAGAGGATCCGCTTTTCAATATACATTGAACATCTGAAAATACCCCTAAAATTGTTATTCAGTAAGTCATTAATTGAAGGAAAATTTCCCGTCTCAAAAAAGGGTGACAAATTGAACATCAACAATTACCTTTGCATCTCCTTACTTCCCTGTTTTTCAAAGTTACTGAAGTGGGTCGTGAATGAACAAATAAATGAGTACCTCATCCTCCATAATATCTTGGCAAAATCACAATTTGGATTCAAATCTGATTCGAGTACGTCCGACGCTACATTTGCTTTGGTTGAACGCATCTATCAAGCAATAGAAAACAAACACCATTGTCTAGGAATTTTTTGCGACCCGATAGAGGCATTTGATTGCGTCGATCATATGCTGCTGCCGGAAAAACTTCAATACTACGGTTTCCGCGGACAAGCATATAACTGGTTTCGTTCTCAACTACTTCATCACAGAATGTCAGTCAGAATATCACATTTCAATCAAAACATCAATCAAATGCTCGACCTTTACTCAGATATGGGGCACATTGAAAATGGTTCACCACAGGGTTCAGTATCAGGACCAACTCTGTTTTTATTATAGAATAATGACCTAATACTCAATTTTCCTAGAGCACAATTTTCACTGTTCGCAGACGGAACCAGCATAATCGTTCAAGAATTTGATCATGCCAATTTTCAAAACACTCCAAAAATCTAATATACCACATACAGGACTGGATTTCTGCTAATAAATTACGTCTCAATCTTTGTAGAACTAATTTTATATGCTTTCAATTCCAAAGCCATATCCCAGAATTTGATATTGAAATCAATAAAGAGATCATTATTCCGACAAATTCTATAAAGTTCCTAGGCATTCGTTTGGATGCCTAGAAACTTTGACGTGTTCTATCCAAATGGATAGAACACGTCAGTCAACTGAGCAGAAAACTCTACAAGTTCCTTTATGCAATCCGAACTATCAAGCAGAACCTCGACGTTTCAGCTGCCAAGAAGGTATTTTGCTAACTTTCGCCCCCCAATTACAGTACGGCATCGAATTTTGGGATAGCCCAAAAGACGCAAAATATATTTTTATAGTTCAAAAAACGGCAATACGAATTTTATGTAACTTTGTACAAAGAGACTCCTGCAGAAACCAATAAAAAAATGTAAATATGTTCGGACTAGTCAGTCCTACTGTGATTTCCTCTGATTTAAAGTCGTAATAAACCAGAAATCAATCTTTCGCTCTTACTATTTTTCAATCTGAAATTTTCAAATTATATTCCACAAGTCAATGTCATAACAAAAAAACTTCTTGTTTTTGTAAGCATAAAAAACAACTGAAAAATCTAATAACCTCTATTATACAACGTGATTCTCACAGGAACATTCTCCCCTTCGTAATGAAATCACTTCAGCATTGAATTCGTTCTTTAAACATTTGTATCGTTTATTCCAATTAATTTGCATATTTTGGCAACAGGTCGCTTATAAATTCCTAATTGGGTTTTCACTTCGACCACTCGAATTTTTCCGTCTTTCCCTTCATAAACCCCTCTTTATTTTTCTGATGGGCCACATATTTCTGGAAAGTGTGTCGTCCACAACGACCAAAGTTAATATCATCCAGAGAAATATCCTCTTTCTTAGAGCACCATTTCGTATTTTTGTTCAATTTGCCCAAATATTCATTTTGCCATCGCCTCCAAAACATATCCGCTAGCGCTTGGGTGACTCTCCACTGTTTTCTTCAGTTAGCGTTGCTTATCTCAGATTTCCCTGTAGGTGGTGCAGATCCATCAGAACAATGAAGTAGGAAATGATTTGGAGTTAGGCTTTCAGGATCCAGGGCATCGTTCGAAACGTTAGTCAGGGGTCTATTGTTCACCGTGTTCTCGGCTTCTGCAATAAGTGTTTGAAGCACCTCTTCTTTGGGATGTCTCTCGTTTAAAGTAACTTTCAGGACATTTTTTAACAGATCTTACATGTTTTCCCAACTTCCACCCATGTGAGGTGAGGGTGGCGGTATAAATTTCCATGTTATAGATTTAAAGCATGAAAAGTCCGAAATTTTTGTTGAATCCAAATTTCTCAATGCTTCTCTCAGTTCTCGATCAGCAGAACGTAGAATGGTGCTATTGTCGTAATGTATTTACTTTGGACATCCTCGTCGACTATTAAATCTTCTGATGGCCATGATGGCACTATCAGTATCGAGGAAATGTGGACTGCTCGAATACTCAAGCATGTGAGTTACTACGATTGGACCAAAATAGTCCATCCCTGTAATACTGAAGGGTCTTGTGAAACTTTGTAGCCTGTTTTCAGGTAACTGCCCCATTTCAGGTACTTGAGATTGGACTCTCATTTTCTTACAGAAGAAACATTCAATTTTGCATTTGCGAACTGCACTTCTCATTTTCAAAATCCAAAATTTCCGACGGAGTTCATTCATAATGAGTTCTTGTCCTTGGTGGTTGAAGTTATTATGATAGTGTTCAATTAACAATTTTGTGAAGCGATGTTTATGATCTAGTATTGCTGGATGTTTCTGGAAATAGGTGAGATCTTTGGATTGCTCCAGTCCTCCTTTTATTCTCAGTATTCCATTATCGTCAAGTAATGGTTTCGAAGTATACAGACGGCTTGATTTACTAATGGCCCTTTTGTTTCGTAAATCTGCAATTTCTTGATGGAAACATTCGTTCTGTACATATTTTATATGTATTCCTTCGGCTTTTTCCAATTCTGAACACTCCACATTTGTGCTTACTTTCCTTTTTCTGCAACTGTTGATGAATTGAAGCATCCAGGCAGTGCCTCTAATTAGTCGTCTGTACTTGGAAAATCTCTCAAGGCTGGGCAAATAAGTTTATATAATTGTTGTTGCAAGTATAGTTTCTCTCTTCATTTCTTATTCCATTTCTTCTAAGGGTTCATCAATTTCTTTCGGCCAATCATTCTTAGGAGATGTCAAAAATTTCGGTCCAATAAGCCATCGACTTTTTTTTGCATGGGAAAGTTCTCTCGTACTTTCATCTGTCGTATTATCTTCTCCAGAAGCCCAGTGCCAGTTGGATATGTCTGTTACCTCAGTTATTTCTCCAACCCTTACTGCTACAAAGGTTTTATATCTTTTTGTCTGAGATCGAATCTAATGTAAGACAATTCTGGAATCCGTCCATAAATAAATTTCAGATATGTTGATTTCCAAACTTTCTCTCACAGAATCTATCAATCTACTCAACATTACAGCAGCCTGTAGCTCTATTCTGGGTATTGTTATTTGTTTCATAGGTACTACTCTAGTTTTTGTACTTACAAATGATGTATATATTATATTTTCGTATATAAATCGTAGATAAACGACAGCTGAGAATGCTTTCTCACTACTGTCACAAAAACCATGCAGTTCTACTTCTTCACTGGCAAATAAATGAGAACCATAACATCTGTGCACACATACTTCGGTGATGTTGTTGAGATATCCCAATAACTGTAGCCATTTGGTATTCATATTTCTGGATATCTCATCATCCCAACTGATTCCTTCTTTCCAGAGTTCTTGTAAAAACATTTTGAATTTCACAACCAATGGTGATAGGAAGCCTAGTGGGTCGAAAACAGACATAACTTGAGAACTTCTCTTTTCGTTGGTACCTTGGTTTTTTCTTAAATTTTAGAATCAACATTTC
>WOGR01007388.1:0-12434 GCA_015342045.1 Leptinotarsa lineolata | reverse complement strand
AATAATTTCATTGTACTAAAGGGTTATAGTAGTAGAAAGTCAAATAAGGAGATCACCATATTTTTTTACAAATACCATCTGTGTGAAAAAGCATAGTGGACTCCGTGACTGATGTTCTCTTATTGTTCCTCTTAGATTGTTTACTATAATGTAATATAACAAAAACTTTAGCCACAGCAACGCGTGGCCGGGTCAGCTAGTATGTAATAATAAAATAATAATTATATTCATGAGCTTCTCTTTGTTACTTCGATTTGATGAGAGTTTTTCTTTCGTAATTGGTACAATCATTGTTTCGTCGAAACAAACTTCATATGTTTTTGAAATTGCAGCAGTTTTGTCAGCTGCTCCATTGCTTTTCTGAGAATATGATTGAAATGGAATTGAAGTTTGTCCCATAATTATTTTTCAATTTCAGGAATCGGTTATAAGTGTTATTGAATAGATAGGCAATTATTGAATGAAAAAAATTATTGAATATGATGTACTAGTTGATGAGAGATGAAAACTGTTGATAATTATGTATTTATCAATAATTAGTAAACTTTTTATGGCGTGTTTTTGATCGGGAGAACCAGTTGACCTTAAATGATGCTCTAACCAAGCGCTCTTTGCCCTCTATCTCGACAAATTGCAAAAAACCCATAGGAAACGAGATATTTGCATGAAATGGTTTAGCTGGGTACCTCAATTTTTTTCCTTAGTTTTTGAAGTATTCAATAATCTTGATTTTCCATCTCAATATTTTTTCTTCCGCAGTGCGTAATTTGCATAAATGCCAAAGCCAATATGTTGACGATACCATGTGGACACCAAGTGGTTTGCCGAAAATGCTTCGTGAAAACCATAAAAAATGCAGTCGCACAAAGACTCTTGCCCTTGAGATGTGTCATATGCAGATCAAAAGTAATTCGACTCAAGGTAAGTTCTACACAGGAAAGGACGCAATCGACTTTCTAGGATTTCCTCTTGAAGGAAATTGTGGATACAGTTGGTAGTTCCTACTCTTTATCAGTTCAATCAATCAATCACTCAATATATGCTTTATTATCTGAGAAACACTCTTCTTATTGATAATGCTTGTACCTACAATGTCAATTAGTCATGAGATTAGTTACGATGAAATCTAGGTCTGAATTATTATTTGGGGATAATACCAGTCATTGGATTAATCATAATACAGTAAATTGTAAATGAAGACAGAGCATTTCAAAAAACTATACATACAGGGTGAGTCAACAAGAATCCCTCGGTCCATTGCTATCAAGGAAAACAATTTTTCGAAGTGCTCAATTTTTTTGCCCAGTAACATCCATAAATACTATCTTCAAAAATCATTTTTTCGCATACTGGGTGATTCAGCCGAACATGGCCAACAAAAGTTATATTTTTTAAATAGAACACCCAGTATATGAATACATTTGTTTTTGAATTTCCATTGCGACATTGATGGGTTATTCCAGAAAAACCTATTTTGCAGAAAATATGTTTATAATCCACCACCCTCATGTTTACAGCAATTAAGTGGATTTTTCAGGAATAGTTAGTCAACAATGATTTTTGGAATCTCAACTTTCGGAAACAATATATAGGGTGCTCGATTACACCGGTCAAGTTTCATTCATTTTCAAACAGACATAACTCAACTTTTTCAAATGGAACATCCTCTATTTTTTCATTTGTATAAAATACTTCAAATCATCTTACACGCGACGGAACAATGTACAAGCCTAAGTGCTTCTGAACTAGGAGCTGTTGCAATACAGAATAGAACCTTGTTCTAACTTTTGTTACGATTACCTACTGGCTTTCAAAATTTTGCCCAAAATTTTAAGAGACATTGAAAACCTTAGGCCCGAAATAACCATACTCAAAGCTGAAATTCATAAGATGAGGACAAAAAGAGCAACGTTTCAGTAACAGATGACATCATAAATGAGCTTCATTAACACCAAAAAAGATCAAATAATTTATTGATCTTCAATCTACCTGAATCATCAACTACATCCGAAGGTATCAACCAAGTAAAATCACTATTATCTGAAGTTGATGACGGCTCGGTGAACGCCAATGACACAAAAATCCTACGTTTTGGGAAGAAGAACAAAAATGGTTATCGACCAATTGAAGTTGTTTTTCTTTTGCTCGTAAGGTGCATGAAATCTCAAGAAACAAAAGTAAATTGGGCAGTGCAAAGAAAGTATTTTTCCAACCTGATCAAACTCTCTACCAGGAAAAGCAACTCGACTCAGTGAAAAATGAACTTATGGCTCGTCAACTGACTGGCGAGCAGAATTTGTCTATCAAATACTCCAGAAATACACCGAAAATCATTGAAAAAGAGTAAAACCGGGCAGCCCTTCGCTTTATTACCAAAACGTTAGAGGTCTCAGAACTGAACTGACTGACCTCAGCTTGAATGTTAGCAATTATTCTCACGATATCATCATCTTCACTGAAACCTGGCTCACACCTGAATTTACGGATGCATAACTTGAACTTCTCAACTATAATGTCTACAGAACCGACCGCTCTGTTGAATCCAGTGTCTTCAGCAGGGGTGGAGGTGTATTAATAGCTATGAAAAAATCACTTCCCGCTTATCTAATCCAGTCTGATCCTTTGATCGAACAATTGTTTGTCCTCTTCAATAACAAAACTTCAATTGGTACTGTATACTTCCCACCCAAATCTTTACTTACTTTATATAAATCTTACTTTGATCAGCTAATCTTCATAAGTGAGCAATATGCTAGTGCACACCTTTTTCTATTTGGTGATTTCAATCTTCCTTCACCAATATGAGATGTAGATGATAACTCCTCCATTGCTTCTCCACTGCCTCCAGCCACTCAATCTGAGATTGAATCTATTGAAATGATATCCAACATCTGTGCTTTCCCAAATCTTTTCTAGTCCAACAAAGTAATCAACGATGAACAGGCCTCCTTACAGGTCACTGTCGTCTGAATCATCATATGCAGAGATTAGGACTGTCAGAAGACAGTGTGTGTCGCCTCTGTTTGGAATATGATGAAACAGCAGAGCACATACTTTGTGCCTGCCCCGCCGTGGACCGAATCAGGGTTTCGGAGTTTGGTAGAACCACACTCTTGCCATCTGACCTCAAAGATCACTCACCATACAAACTAGTCGGCTTCGTCAAGAAGCTGGGTTTATTTGGTCGAGTTTGAATAGGTGTGAGCCACAATAAACTTTTGTGGGTTGCGGTGGAGAGTCGAACAGACCCACTCACTTCTGATCTAACCTAACCTAACAGCCTATCAGAAATTCTAAGCTAAGCAATTCTAGGCATCAGATTTCTCCAAAAGAAATGATGTGGTGTAGCTTGACACAATAATGTTAAGGCATACGATTCAATAATTAATATCCGGAATGGCATTATCAAACCTTGATTTAAACATTTAGTAGTTGTTTATAATAAACACAGTGATTATTCCCATCCTATCGTCAATATCGTGATAGTCGAAGCCAATACTTTTGAAGCAATAAATCAATAAAACGCACAGCAAAGCGTGTTATTTAAATCAGGGAGATTAAATATAAATCCCGGTGTCAATTCAGTCGATTCAAAGAGGAGACTCAGTGGATCTTATCAATGGAAATATTTTAAAACTGTCACTCGCTATCTATGGACTCGGCCCTAATATGAAAATATTAAAAATCCCAGTGAAATCCTTTTAAATGCCATATTAAAGCGAATTAGCATGAAAATGGTTTGACAGTTGAATACTACAGGTTCTTTAATAAGAGGAAAACGCCTCGAGGCAAGGTTGATTTCGCTCTGAAATACGGAATATCCATTCATATTCGCCAATTATCAGCACTGTGTTTGTTTCGCTGAATTTGTATGCATGGAATAAATGATACCGCCTATGTTATCATATATGTATCGCTTTTACTCTAATTGCCTGCACTCGTCGGCATTGGCGGGGAGCGCTGTACAGATTTGCAAATTGAGTTCGGTGCACAGTTTGTTTTTCCTGTCGGAGCACTCTAGATTTGCACCGGGCAGCTCATTTGTCGTATTGAAACGTCAACGTCAAGTTGTTTCGAAAGGAATCATTCTCCTTTCTTTCGGTTCTGAGAGAAATATCTGTGGATGACTCTTAAACTCGATCACAGATGTTTTCATCTTCTTAATATTTTTGTTTTAGTGGAGAGATCATGTTCCGTAGAGTGATCGAATTTGTATGGCTGGTTTCATTTCACAACATTGTAATTGACATCTGACGTTTGCGTGTCAAACAGTCGAATATTTTCCTTTATTGCACTTCAGTTTCGTTTCTGATGATATCAAACTTTCGTTTGCTTTCAGAAGTTTGATGAATCTTGTTCCAAACTATCCAAAACACTGCTGATGACCATAAAAAATCCTGGATTTCGGTGGTATTCCACTGAAATTTCATGTTTGTGATGGAAAAACTCAAAAGCTACTTCCATGATTTGAATTTTTTCGAGGAAAAAACACAAGCACTACAGGATAAACCTTAAGGCGCTCTAATAGCGGTGCCTGTGCGAAAGTAGTGATCCACATTGGATTTGAATCGCTGGAGATTGAATCCATTTGGAAAAACGTTCTCAGGAAGCTCATTCCACATGAACGCAGTTCTCCAAATGGAAGAGTTTTCAAACAGCCAAGTTCGAGGTGTACTGAGTTGAACTTCAGAATGATGAGTAGTTGGCTGAGCTGAGTGTTTCTTTTCCAATTCTTGAAAATAAGTCACACTCTTGTCTTTTTTATCTGGATGCATTTTATTCAAATGATCTTGTAGCCTTGAGGGTTTCATCGCTCCATTCGAAAATGTTTTTTTGCCAAAGAAGGCACATAGGCGAAGATGGATATGTGGGATTTTCAATAAATCCATATTTTACACATTCCGTGCTATACTACCATTTCTTCTTTTTTGCTTCCGACATGATTTTGTCTTAAAAATGCCAAAGTAAAGAATCGAGTATTAAAAACTTACTAATTACACCACTCAGAGTATTCACCACTGCACGTATAGCACTTTACTAAGCTAGTTGCTAACTAAATTCACTTTTTTTGTAATATCGTCTAATGACATCACTGGATGGCGCGCGCGCTTTTATATGAGGCAGCAGGCGGGCCTAGTACTTTCGAAAATGGAGACTAGAAACTCCTCGCTCCGCATCGAAGCTAACCGCCATCTATTGTACAGTTTGGCAACTATCGGACAGAAAATAGTTACTGCCTAGTCCCCTAGATGGCGTTTCACGAGGCAACGCGCGTTAAGCGGAGCTGTAAAGTTTGTGTTGAAAGCAAAAATCCATTCTCAAATTGGCCATCGCTCCCCTGAACCGCTTTAACGCCCCCCAATCTTCTCTGTGCTCTTTACTGCCCCCCCATATAGACCTCCGGCGTCCACAAGGGGGCGTTATCGCCCACTTTGGAAAAAACAGTACTAGAATATGATTTCAGAACCCTACTAATTGATTCGAAGTGTAATTACTCGATTTTTCAGGGGTTTTTTATTTGATGAGAAGGATCAGCACACAGTTTTTGATACACCTTTGAATTTTTAGGATTTCCTTACTGACAACTAGTGAATGCGACACACTGTATACTCTCCTGTTCTCTCTCTTCCGTTTATTTTTCTGGGTATATGACTGGAACAATATTGTTTCAGTAACGCTTCATAAAACCAGGAATAACAGTGTCATAGTCTTTCACGAAAACAGTAAAAATCATCAGTTCGAATACTCATTTCGTATCAATGATAACACTCACATAAAAATAAATAGCTTTCAGGCTGCTTTTCCATCCCGAGATATTTCTATAAGAAATGTAATCGAGTCCTGGAAAGAACATTTAGGGGTTTCCATAAAAACAGTATTGCATACGCATTGTGAGAGAGCTGTATTATGATATATCATAAAAAGTATAAAGACCCCAACTATCAGGGTGGATTTCGGTACAAATCTGAGGGAATAATATCCGATAAATAGTTTTTTCCGGGGGTGATTTTTGTCTGCGATAACAAAAGGCAGATGGAATGACGTTCTGAATCACTTTCGTCTTTTTTTATTCAATTATTGTCATGTGGGATGGATTCCGACCCTTTCCACATTTTTCCAGGAATAGTTTCGATTGATTCGTTCGAACATTGTGCGAAGGAAAGCTAATCAATCTTGATGAGAAATTGAATTGAAGTCACTGGTAGGTACGTATGTGTCAGAGTCGAAGTATCAATTGGAAATTTAATTTTTCTTTTTCTGTTTTTTGAATCTTGAATATTTCACATAGTCCATAAGAGCACGAGAAGAACAATGATTCATTTCTAATTGAAGTATCGAATTGGTACATCTAATATTGATATGGTAGAGATACTTTACATTCATTCGGTTGGTGCAAGTCAAAGAAAGTGTTGTAGTTATATTCTCATCGAAATATTGATTTTATCGATAGTAACTGCTTGAAACGTTTAATCGAAATGATTTATTGCATCAAAAACAAGTTTGTGTTTTGATTTTACACTACTTCCCGATGCGAAAAAATACTGTTCAAGCAAAGCAATGGCTTGAAAAGTGTTAAATGTTGGCTTGCTGACTACACAACGTGATCGTAGAGACACTGATGATGTAGAACGCAGTGGATGTCCAAATTAGGCATTAACACCAGAAAACATAAAAAAATCCACGAAATCGTTTTGAATGATCGAAAAGTGGAGTTGCGTCAGTTAGCTGACATTGTAAAGATATCAAAAAAACGTGTTGGCTTTATATTGCATGAGTATTCAACTATGAGAAAGCTCTGTTCAAAATGTGTGCCACGCGAGCTCGCTTTTGACAAAAAAACAAGAACGTCTTGATGATTCTGAGCAGTGTTTGACCATATTTGAACATAACAAACCCTAATTTTTGCGTCGATATATGACAATGGAATCAAAACGATCGTCATCTGAGTTGAGAGAAACTGATGAATCTCGTCCAAAGTACCCGAAAGCACAACAACATGCTGATAAGGTTATGACCTCGGTACTTTGGGATGTGTGTGGTGTAATTGTTGTTGTTGTTTTGAAATTGTTCGTTTCGTTAACCAGCTGACGAACGTCAACCCTCAGAAGTCGAAACTTGTGCGAGCAATGGATTAACGAGGCCTTAACTTTTAACGTGCGATTACCCAGCACGGTGGCCCGGCGGGGAATCAAACCCCGGTCTTCCGCTTGAAAGGCGGATGTGCTAACCTCTACACTACCGAGACACCTCAGCACGTGTGGTAAATGCGGAAATAATTCTTGAAATGTGGAGCAGATAGAAATATATTGAAAATTTTAGACTCATTTCGGACTATTTCTCCCCCATCGCCAACTTTCTGCGAGTCATTTTTTTATCAATAAGTTCTGGTATAGGCTCATTTTATGCTCCCTCCCAAACTGATCTTTCAAAATGTACAAAACACAAAGAAATTTAGAGATGGGTCGATATAGGAGCCTAAAATTCTCAATACATCTCCCAAACACAGGTACACATAAATTGTCTAGGTAAAAACTCAGGTATATACTTGAAATTTAGGTACTTCAAATAGTAAAAACGTACATAAAGCTTGAATAATAATATGTAGAATTCAGTAAAGACACTTCTAAAAAAGCTATTGTATGGGCAACCACGTGTTGAGTTTTTGTAAAAATGTTTAGTGAAAATCTCCCAATAGTGTTTCTTGAATATATATCAAAATCATTCAGAAATATACTCAGTGATATCATTTATCTTGTTAGGCAAAATATGAAGAACAATATTATCCAACGTTATTGAGTAAATTCACCCTATTCGCCGAAGAAACCACCATCTTGTGTCATGTCATGAAATAAATGCAAATGTATTTATTACAAGTCAATTAAAAGTAATATTGAAGAAATAAAAAAATGATTTAGGAACCACTAGATATATCAATCATAGTGATGTTATTACCTTATAACAGAAATAGAATGCGACCTAACACGAAACCTGTGATACACCAGATGCAATTATCCTGCTCTCTATACTAAAAAATTCAATGGCAGCAGAAAAAAATAATTATTTTTCTCAACACACTAAGTGATTTTCAAACGAAATTAATTCTTAGGAACAATTCCTTCAATCATCATTAAATCCCCATTCATCATTATCTCTATAGTTAATCAAAATGTTTACATGTAAGTAATCAACATCGTCGATATCAACATAAACTAAAACTTCTGAGTCTAGGCCCAGATATCTGTTAAATCACCCAAAGGAGAAATGTAATTCTAAACTTTTTAATCATATGTATTTGTGGAATTTTGATTGTTATTAATTTGATAAGAATAATCAAATATGTGGGTACAACAACAATATCAAGAAAACAACAAACTTTATGCTTTCATCTTATGGGATGAAAACAACTCTTTACTTTCACCGCGGAAATATCACAACAAAAAACAGAGGATGAAAAAAGTAGTTCATATGCACCAAGTCGAGACAGGTCACAAGTATCTATGAATAAAATTACTTTCGTAAAAATCGATTCGCCGTATATATCCACGAAATCAGCACGTAAAACGCGTTAAATATTAATCGCGACTTCAATCCGTACCCGATGAAGGTAATTACAACTTTCTACAATATTTTTGTATTTCCATCATACACTTCAGAAAGGTCATGGTATGTAAATAAAAATGCCTTGATTTTCAATAATCACACCACGCTTCAACCTGCAGCATATGTTAGTAAATGAAACGCCATGAAATATCCTCATGTCTTCATCATATAAACAATAAAAGCCGGGTCGATTCACGAATTATCTTTTTCCCACAACTGGTCCACGTGTTTAGTGTTCCATTTTGTAATTTGTTAGAAACAAAGAGATGTTAAACTTACCTCTGTAATCGCTTGTTCTCAAGTAGTCAAGCACGACGATAAACTCGTAAAGGTTTCAAGTGAAGAATTGATAAACTTTTGCCACATTCGAGTTGACTATTAATCTAGCCAGAAAATATTGTGAAGAAAGAACAACCAACTACCGGTACTACGCTTATGACATGCCAGATTGACAAGACGGGAAGACGTTGGAGAAAGAAATTTTCGCTTGCGCAAGCGTTTGATCAGTGCGATTTTGACGTTGACAGCGTTTCCGTATCCTGGAATAGATGGCGATGATTTATCGCTCCAAAACGTTCATAAACTCTTTTTTTGACATTGCAAATCGATTATTCAGTAACATGTTTATTTCCATGAGAATATTTCCGCTTTCTGGTGAATTGCTATCTTTTCAAATGGGTATTGTGTAAAAACCAGAAATAACTGAACTCCACTATGTTGAACCTCATGTTTCAAATAAGTATATTTTTATTCGTCTTGTACTAAAATTCAAACTTGAAGTAGAGAATTAGAACCCATACTCTTTGTTCTAGTTTTGTAACTTGCAAATATTTCCATAGATTTGACTTTTCAGTAATGCATTGGTCCCAATTCACCTCAAAATGGTATGGATTGGTAAGAATGTGGTCAACTTGTTAGAAATTAGTTCTTTAGAAAGAATTGAACAAATCTGGCAGTGATGCATTTCTCCTCAGCAATGAATTCACTATGAAAATAGGAACCATTTCAGAAAGTTATATTTTCTACTTTATAATGTGAGAAAGAAACGGTTTATTTTTCAGGCCATTGAAGTTTGGGAAATTCAAAATAATGGTATAATAAAAATAGACCACTAACGTCAAACAAGTGGTTTAGATTCATCAGTTAAACACTTCTGTAATAATAATTTAAAACTGTTTGTCTTGGAATTGGAAAAAGTATATCCTAGATGACTTTTTCCACTTCTTTTTACTTTCAAGTTCTATGCTGTACAACTTCGATTAATACGTTTGTTCACTGTCAATCTTGGCTTGATATTCCATCAGATATTCATTTATCACTTCCCAATAATTTCACTACGTAAGGATATATGTATTTCAGTAAACGACCAAACACCCAAAAGAGAACAGGCATGTATCTTTTTATTCTTTCAAATAATTGATCCTCGGATATCTGAAAAACGTGGGAGAAATTTTTCATTTTTTTTTCTTGATATCATATTGAATTCGAAGAACTTTCTCTAAACGCTAGCGTCGCTCATAGTTATCTTAATGAATAATCAGAAAAAGCCTAATGCAACTATAATTAATAATCAATAATATTAATATAATCGACTCCAGTAATGATGGATTATGAAAATTGATGAAAAAATTACTTCAAACTTCTAGCACCGGTTCAACAGTAATAATATAAATAATCCTTTGTAAGCATCGGGCACTCAAATTTTGACTTCTAAAAGGCCCTCTTTGTGAAAAATTGGAACTAAAAGAAGTAGCGATTCATTTGTCCACCGGAGGTACTTTTTTGTCGAGTTTAAAAATTCGACATTTTCAATATTTATAAATTACTGCTTTCTTAGAAGTATTATTGTATTGTAAACTTTTCTTCAAAATCTACCTGTTTTACTATCGAATCACGTTTTGTAATTCCTACTATTATATAAAAGACATTGTAGAATAGTTTGATGTATCATACCAACTGATGAAGCAGCTACCGTGTGGTGAGACGCGTCTTGAATAAAATTTATAGTGTGAAAATTACATAGATAATAAAAGCATTGTGTGTGCTCTTCGAAAAAAGGATGGAGGAGTAAGACCGATTGTTGTCGGTACCTTTTATCGTCGATTGGTAGCTAAACTTTTGGTTGTATGAGGATTAAAGACGAACTAGAATCGATGTTTCGTCCACTACAGGTTGATTTCGGTACTGCAGGTGGATGTGAAGCTTTTGATCATGCTGCTCGTAGATATATTAATCTTTATCCAAATCCCGATTCAAAATTTTTTCTGAAAACAGATTTCAAAAATGCCTTCAACACGATTGATAGAAACATCATGCTTCGTAAGGTTGAAGATTCGTTTCCAGGATTATATCCCTTCTTAAGTCAGTGTTATAAATCAGCTTCCTATTTGAGTTTTGGTGAACATCTGATTCCGTCTGAGAGAGGTGTGTTCAACAAGGTGATCCCCTTAGAACCTACTCTTTTTTGTTTGACCATCGACGAACTCACTAGAAGTTTATCATCCGAATTTAATTGTTCAAAGGATTTAAAAAAAACAATTGATTATTCAAAATATCTTGGACTTGAAATGCGAGTTGATTACTCTTTCAACTCCGAAAAATATTTCCGAATCCATCATTTTAAAATTGGTTCCTTGTATAAAAATTTTGGAAAAGTCCAAATGGTGTCTCCTGGGTGCTCCTCTTCCTAAAGATTCACTCTCAGAACTACTTTGAGAAAAACGGGAAGCACTCAAATTGCTGACAACCAGATTGAATGAACTTCCTAAACATGTTTGAAAAATTGTTGATTGCAAAACTCATGTATGCCCTCAGATGTTCCCCTACTTGGTCAAGTCAGTTAGAGCTTGACGAATTTGATAATTTACCCCGTATCAGACGGAATATGTTACAAACAATTATTTCAATAATGATTCATGGCTCCAAGCAACGCTTTTTGTAAACCTTGGCGGACTAGGGCTACGTTCTGATTCTTCCTTAGCTTTACCAGCTTTTCTGTCGTCAGTTAACAGTGTTTCTGTTTTTATTGATTCCATCCTTCCTTCTATATTTATCAATATCAAAGACGTTTTCTATGCTGAAGGTTAATCACTTTAGCATGCCATAACTCCTACAGATAAAAAAAATACAAAGGGCATGGAACCGACTTCTTCTGAACATTATAAATGATAAACTTCTGAAATCTACAAGTGTATACGATAAGGCTCGTCTAAAAGCAGCAATGATCAAGGAATCAGGTGCTTGGTTGAATGTTTTACCTGTTGCATCTCTAGGAACAATATTGGACGATGAATCTTTCAGAATAGCAGTAGGACTCAGGATGGGTTTATCGATTTGTGTGCCTTATACTTGTATTTGTGGTAGTTTGTTCATGAACTCGGAAGAAGATTAGGCCAAGCAACGAAAGATTACCGTTTTACCTCTTTTCTGATAGAAAAAATTAGTATCGCTATTCAACGTGGTAATGCTGCTTCGGTCCAACATGACTCAACCTCAGACAGAAGCACCAAACTCTTACGAAGGTTCGACATAGATGAACACTTCAATCTAGCAGACGACTATTTTTAATCTTCGTGCAGTTATTGTTCACTGTGGTTCTAGCTTTGAGTCTGCATTGAGTCTGGTCATTATTACGGTTTGGTCAAGGATGAAATGGACTGGTTTAAGTTTGACGATAGTCGTGTCACCAACTTTTCTGGTGATATCTTTACTTCATTGGAGCCTCTGGAGACACCCTACATTTTGTTCTATGATAGAGAGGACATTGGCAGATCAAGATCTTCAGTTGATTTCGTGCTGCAGGTTTTTCCGGGTTTTCCTGCAGCTGAAAAAGC
>WOGR01007387.1:0-12435 GCA_015342045.1 Leptinotarsa lineolata | reverse complement strand
GACCCACATGATAATTCATACACTCCCGATTTTTCTGAAACTGAACTTTCATCTTTGTTATTCTTAATGTGCATGCCTAAGTTGTTGTTGGTCTTGAAAGCAATATTTACACTTTTGTTGTGCAGAAAATTTGAAATATTTATAGTGGGTTGGCATAAATAGGTTGAGGTTCTATAACTTTTATCCTCCCTTCTCTGAATTGGGTAAACTTTCTTCAAAGCTTGACTGTATAATAGAGAATGTATTAGACTGCTATCGTATTCATTGTTGACGGCTATTTGATTTATTATGTTCAGTTCTTTACTGAAATTTGCATCCGACAGAGGAATATTTATCAGTCTGTGGATCATGCTATTGAATGCTGCTACTTTGTGCTGATATGGGTGAGTGGACACATTATGAATGATGATATCTGTATGTGCTGGTTTACGATGAATTGAAAAATTGTGTTCATTCTTAAATTTCGTTATTGTCAAGTTCAAAAAAATTATAGAGTTGTCCTTTTCCATCTCCATGGTGAATGTCATGGAAGGGTGGAAAGAGTTGATGAAATTCAAGAACTTAAACAATTGTCTGTTCGTTCCTGTAAAACATACCAGGATATCATCTACATATCTATACCAATACAAGAAACTTCTTACCAGTGGGTTACTGTTTATTTTTCGCTCCAGTTCGTCCATGAAAATGTCTGTCAGAATGAGACTAAGTGGGTTTCCTATTATGAGACCTTTGCTAGATGAGTAAAAAATTTCATTGCATTGGAAGTGATTCTGTGACAAACAAACCGTAAGTAAGTCTAACATTTCCTGTTTCACTACAGGATTTATAGACCTTCCGTCCAATAGATTCTCTATAAGAGTAATCGTTCCATTCGGAGGAATTGACAATAAAGAAAATTAAAAATAAACACGATTTATCAATTTAGTATAAACCAGCACATACAGATATCATCAGATGCGAATTTCAATAAAGAACTGAACATAATAAATCAAATAGCCGTCAACAACGAATACGATAGCAGTCTAATACATTCTCTATTATCATAAAAGTTATACAGCCAAGCTTTGAAAGAAGTTTACCCAATCGGAGAGAGGAGAATGAAAATTATAGAATCTTAATCTACTTAGGCCAACCCACTATGAATATTTCAAATTTTATGTACAACAAAGGTATAAATATTGCTTTCAAGACCAACAACAACTCAGGCATACACATTGAGTATAACAAGATTAAAGTTCAGTTTCAGAAAAATCAGGAGTGTATAAATTATCATGGGAGTCATGCCTGATGTTTTATATAGGTCAAACTGGAGAAACGTTCAAAGCTCGCATAAGGAAACACAGAAATAGTTTCCATAATGGAAAAATGAACTCCACATATGCAACTCATTTAATCACAGAAGGACATGAATTCAAGCCCCTCCATTTCCAGAATAAAGGTTTAAAACTCAAGCTGTTTGAGAGTATGAAAATAAACGAATTCATAAACTCTGTATATATCATGAACCATCAAACTGAACTCAACAATTCGCCAATATTGAATCTGTACATTTCCAGGTAGATGTTTTTCAGGTAGATTGTTTCAGGTAGATTTAGGTAGAAAGTAGAGTACAAAATAGTTTGTTAATTAGAAGAAACTAAGGAATTTATTGTATAGCGAAAGACGTGTCAGCGGTTTTTGTAAAACCCCTTATAGTGAAAATCATACAATAAAATGTTTTATTGTATTAATGAGTTTCACTATGAATTTTCATCAAGTATCGGCAAGTTCTGTTCAATTATTTTAGAATATCAATTTGCTTTGACAGATTGTAAATGATAGTTGTTAGAGTTTGAAATTCAAGATTATATATGATTTTGATTGAGAATATTGCTATAAGAATCCATGATTCGATGTATGTAACCTCACTGGAGGAGCACGTAGTACTTATGCCTTTTTCGAGTTTTATTCAATTTGAAACTTATTTTCCCAAATATATTTTTTTCTTTCTTCAGAAGTTCTTTTCATGTTTCGAATACGCTGGCCCGTTATTTTATAAAAAATACTAACACTATCCACGAATCGGATCTTTCTTATATATTGATGCTGAAATAGAGAACCTATGAAGTCATACAATTTTCCAATATTGGTCACTGATCTACCAGTAATTACCAGAAATTTTTGGTTCGTGTCAAATGTATCTCAAGAGCTAGACATATCACTGAAAGAGTGATTGAGAATCAAAGTAAGATGGTTGACAATGTTGAAAATCATCACACACAAATATCACATCACAAATATATCAATTCATTCATTTGTTCGATTTAATATTTTAATTGTTTTAGTTTCCAAAATTTCATATCAATTTCAGTAATAGATATTATACAGCGCTATTCAAATTCGTTTCTGTACATGGGTATCTCGTGAACGATAAAAGATAGAGTGTTGGTTGATTCATGGCAAAGTTGCGTATTTCAGAGATCTATACAATGATGGAAAGAAATCGAATATAGCTCTGTTGGTTCTGGATATATACAGGAAAAAACAAAAAATCCCAAATTATATTTTTGCCTGTATCTTCTTTATTCGTAGACATATCGAAAATCTGTTCACATTTTGCTATTGGAACTTGATATGAGCTATCAGAATATACTCATGAATCTTTTATATAGGGTGTCATCTGATTGGGCCACCTCCATCTTTGAATTTTTGAATACGGACCTGTATTTTTTGTTGTGGTTTTTGGATCGTCGACGTCCACTTCTCACGAAAAAATTAAATTCAATTTCATATTTTGGGATGTTTCGGTAATATTTTATTATAATTGAGTGGTTGACTGATTTGAATAAAAATACAATAGCAACTTTCTCCTAATGTATCGTATAGTTTTCCGAGAGTTTTTTTTTTCATTTATAGGTACCTATTCGTATTTTTTAACATTTCCATTACTCTGAGCGTTTTCTACAATGAACTTCGAATAGCAAAACCTTTTATGATACGGAGAAAAAGAAATGATAGTAATAATAACATCTGAAATGAACAGTATAATTGTAATGAAAATTGAAACGAAGTAATTTAAATACACAAAAAAATTAATGGCACAATAAATGTTCGAATTGGTGTCCTTTCATTTCTAGACATTTTTGAACTCAGTTTTCATATTATTTATTGCCCTTATTCCCTTGCTGTATTTTTGCGAAAGCATTCAAAATTCTCAATCTCAAGTCTTTCACATTTTCTATCTCTCTGCCAGCGTAAATCCTATTTTTTCAATGTCCCCTATAAAAAATATTCCAAAATAGTAAGATCTGGTGATCTTGCAGGCTACTTTATTGGCCCATTATTTGCTATCCATTTCTTTTTCTTCTCATAAAAACACATAAAATATTTTTGTTG
Source organism: Leptinotarsa lineolata (assembly GCA_015342045.1). Lineage (NCBI taxonomy): Eukaryota > Metazoa > Arthropoda > Insecta > Coleoptera > Chrysomelidae > Leptinotarsa > Leptinotarsa lineolata. The sequence goes on along the minus strand of WOGR01007387.1, from coordinate 9,060 downwards.
TAGATACGTTTCAGAAAATCATAAAAAGTTTGGCTATTCGAAGTTCATTGTAGAAACGGCTCAGAGCAATGGAAATGTGAAAAAAATATGAATATGTACCTATGGTACATAGGAAGACGTGGTATGACTCAAAATGAAATATTATATGTTATGTTATAGGTCTCATTGTATGAAAATAGAAGTGTAGAATAATGTATTCTAATTTAGGCAGAGTACCATAGATGAATCAGTAGTAAGTCGTAACAGTGATGTCTGGTGTTGGATCGCAAATGCTTTGTTTTTGGCCTCAAGTTTCAATTGATCATAAATGTACTTTTTCCACAGCTCAAAGTGTGATGCAAATCAGCGTTTTTTTTTATAATTTTTGACTTTCATACCTATTCATTGTTTATTTTTTCACATTTCATCAATATTTTACAGTTCTTTAACTAATTATCCAAATTTTTTGGTCTTGGTATTTTTAGTATTTCTTATAATCCATTAAATTTTTTTCTTATATTATTCTCATAGATTTCTAGTGTCAAAACTTTTTCAGTGAGATCCAGTATACCTCTTACGTTAACTGGGGATAATTGTCAACTCCATTTTAACAAATATTTCGTTCAAGTTCTACTTCTTAGTTATCAACTTCAAATTGCTATATATTCATTACTGAATTTAATAACACTTGCGAACCCTCTTGAAAGATGATTGGATGCCAGTGGCTCATGTGTTTTTACACTGGCACCACAAAAACTATTTGTGGTTTTTGCTAGTGGCTAGTTACCATCATGGGACGAAAACGAACGGCATCGGTTGATCTCCGTGAATTTGTCGAAACATATTTCTTGCACGATAAAGTTACACTAAACAAAAAACGCAGTTACAATAAAGAAAATGTAAGGGACTGTAATTTTCTCAATTATAATCATGAAAAGAGTGATAGTTCTACAATTGATAGTGATGAAGTACTTTTCACATTGCTGGACGATGACGAATATGATGAAAATACTTGCTTGAATTTTAGTTTTGACGAGCGACTTCTAGAAGAGAAGTCTCACGAAGAACAAAATATCTGGAGTTTTGAAGGTACAATCATAAATTCTGGAACTATATTCTATATAGTAGAATAAATCTAATCCAAGCACATTTGCATTTCTGGTTATTGGCAATAGTGCATATTCTGGATATATTCTATATGTCGTCTAAGTATTGACAGAAATACCTACTGCTGGCTTTCTAGAATTGATCCTTCTCGAGAATCTTTCAAATAATCAAGATGTACAGAGATACTAATGGATTATCTGAAAAGACAAAGTTGTTTTTCACTTTTTTTTTGACAAAATCATTGCAAAGTCAAGTATGAATGATAGAAATTGTGGCTCGTTCATGCCTCCAGATTCAACATGAATAAGGTGAAAAATATAATTCTCGTGAAGTTTTGAATTACAGTGTCTATGAATGTGGATCTCACAGGGTGTTTTCCTTCATTTCTGTTGATATCTTGAGGTTCAAGAATAGCATCAATTGCACAACAGAGTACGTTTCTTATTAGGGTTTGTCTAGAAAAATATTTTATAGAAATCAGAATAGGAATACTTCTTTCGTTAACTTAAACCTTCTAAACACATTTATGAGAGTACATGCCATTTAATCTAAAAGTCTTGGGACCTAAAAAAATCATGAGACTCTCATTATCGAAAAGAGTTCCAGGAAAAGCAATCGGTGAAGTACCCAACCCGGGTTCCAGATTTCCACATCAAAACGATATTGAATTGAGCGATCTTAGCAAGAAATATTGCAGAGTCAATCAGTGTATAGAGATAGTAGACGTAGATTTTCATAATGACGCTTGAATGTTTTCAAATTCTGTTCACAAAAAATATTGAATGTTACAAATTCGAACTCCCATTCTCTAAAATGGAGTCAATAGAGAAAAACTCAAAAAAATTAAAGACTGAACAAAAAAAATGTCAGAATGCTAATTTTCAAAGATAATTGACAGAAAAATTGAATAATTGAAAATATGGTAGAGATTCCAAACCATGTTAATTCACAACATTTCAGTTGTCAGTATCCACAATCGTCTTCGGATTATGACTCACTGTGGATACTAACATTCAGAACATCATGAAGTAACTTGATTTGCCTGCCCTCGTATACGTGGTGAGTTTTGAAATTGGGTATGAATTCATCTCTTTTTGTGTTTGTTCATCTTTTCTACTATTCTTATCCTTCCTCTGTATTTCTATTTTAAATCGAAGATATCAACAATGAAAAACCGTCAACAATGGTTTCATCACCCAACTTTTACTTGAAAATAAATCAGGAAGTCAATATATTTCAAATGAAATTTCTGATAACTTCAGTGTTTATATCTGAAACGTTTTTAAATAAAAAAAGGATCAATATTTTACTGTCGAATTGCATAGTTTTATCCACCTCAAACATAGAAGTCACTTCAAAATTACTGAATACCTACTCGAACATACGAAGTTCTCTGATGAAGGAAACAACGTTTTATCGGTGTGAATTAATTTTCATGGAAAAATAACTTTCAATAAAACAAGTTTCACAGCTTTGAAATACCAGCATTATCATTACCGGTATATTTCTTTCTATAGCGTCAAAAGCCACCTTTCCATGGGTTTTAGGCAGGAATTTCAATTACTGGTACGACTGAAAATTATTATTGGAGTTTTATATAGGCTTATTCCACTTTTAATTCAATGTTGACATTTACTCCTGAAGGGCAATATTGAATTATGAGTAGGCCCGTCTATAAACCTCAACAAGGAATATTCCAATTGGCATGGAAAAATAATTTAGCTGTAGTACGAGGAATTGAGTTTCACGATCTTCTTTTCTGAATATTCAATATGAATTCATGTATTCTAATTTTCTGTTACCAAAATATTCTATAAACTGTCGAAAATATTCCCATGCTATGCAGAAAAATTTCACAGAATAGCGTCGAAAGTGTTACATTAGCAGTAAAATTCAAACAAGTTGTTATTGTTAGATTATAAAGCTCCGAAATTACTCAGTAAGTGAAGAGGATGACATCTTTCCTAACAAAACCGGCATCTATGCGGTTCACAAAAACTCAAACCACAAGTGAGGCTTCCAAAGGCGGTTCGTTGCAAAGCGAAGCTTCTACATCGACCACCGAAAGAGATTCTTCGTCATTTATCTTTGATATTTCTGAATTTAATTTTCTGTCAATTCCTTAAATGACGCCTTCAAATTGAGGGCTTTGTTTTCTCATATTCAAGAAACTCTCTATTGTGGGATTTTCACTGGATAGTTTCACAAAAACGAAACATATGTTTCGCTATACAATAGTTTCTTCAGACGTGCCAGTAAAGACAATATTATGACAAAAGACTAGAAGATTGCTCATGCCAGTGCTTGATGAGATTGTTTTTGGATAAAAAGTTCGGTGGCAACATTTGTGAAGGAGAGAAATTGCAATCTCACGAACAAAAACTTTCTGCGAAAAAAGAAAGTTCAATAAATAAATCTTCATAAATATTGGTGATATATGAAACAAAGTCACTTGAATATTACTGGACTTCTATCCTGAAACCAAACCGTTATTCTTAACACCTCTTAACACCTCGACACATGTTTGAATCACGAAGTGATCATCTTCAAGAAGAAGAATACACTAATTTTATAAACAGTGTTGTGCCTAAGATACCAGGGGCCGAGAAGCGACAGGAAGCTAATATAGAACTCTCACCTATAGTGTAGAGTAAAAAGAGCATATGTGGCTTATTAGCAGTGTCGAAGGACAGTGGAACGCACATGGAGTCTTCCACCCCGTGTGGTCACCTAGATCTACACTGCAATAATGAGACCTAAGTTAACGTACGGAGCCATTGCATGGAAACCAAAGGTTCTAAAAGCAACAGCGACCCAAAAATTATATCAAATACAAAGATTGGCTTGTTTAAATATCACAGGAGCTATGAGAACAACATCAACTGCGGCAATGGAATTAATTAATGACCCCTCTGGACCTGTATGTTAAGGAGGTTGCGGTAATGGCCATGTTACGTTTGCGCACGGCTGGTGTAAACTTCGAAGTAGAAATGGGTCAATTAACGCTAAGTTCATGGCAAGAAGCGCTTACTGCGCTACTTCTGCTGCAGGCAGCCATTGATCCGATTGCACCCAGGTTTGTGTTTAAAAAACCCTACAAAATACGAATAAAACAGAACACAGAGTCAGATGCTGTAAATGCAATACGCATATATACAGATGGCTCAAAAATCAAAGAAGGCTCAGGATGTGAAGTGTACTCCAGATCACTAAGCCTAAAGATCAAGTGGAGAATGGGAAAAAATACCAGCGTAGTTCAAACAGAACTGCCTGGTATCTCAATCGCTACAAAAAAGATAACCAGGAAAGGAATTCTGGCAGAAACATAATAATCTGCACTGATAGCCTTCAACATACAACGTGTTACCTCAGGGCTAGTACTAAAGGGCCACCAAGACTTAGACAACGCCTCGGTAGGTAACAATATTATCCTGAGGTGGGTTAAAGGGCACGATAGGAGTAAAGGTAATCGCATTGCCGATTCTTTAGCCAGGAAAGGGACTGGACTAAGAATTTTAGGACCCAGTGACATATATGGCCTGATGAATTCGAAAATTGCGGAACTAGCCAAACGTCAAACCCATGTTTTCCCTTACTTTAAAATTATGCCGTTTGAAGAAAACTGAACTATATTAGGTGATTGTCTTATTGCTCATAAATGTTATGTGTATTACTTAACAGGAGGGGTGGAAGATAGCCATAGGCTAACCCCTACCTTTTGTGTGTAATTTATGCACAATAAAGCTATTATTATTATTATTATTATTATTATTATCCAACAAAGAATTGAGATGCATTAGACTCAGGTTCAAACACGGAAATTGAACGTCGACGTATCATAATTTGTTTCAATCGAGGGTTTCGTCTGTGAATAATGATAGCATTGTTTGGTTATGTTCCGGATAAAAAATCTTGAAGTTTCATCTTCAACGAGATTGTAGTATATTTCATGCCAAAATAGGTTTATATATAATCATTAGGAGTTATATGAATTGATGACAGCTTCTGATGCAAATAAGGCACGTAATCAGAATTAGAATACGCTACGGAATCCCACAGGAGATGAGAGCGATTACGCGACAAATTCGCTTCAAAATGTCCTGTGACAGTCACATTAATCATCGCTTTTGGTATGCGATGCACTGACTTGCATTTGAGCGTAATGACATAATCGAGGGATGAACTAGATGATGTGAAATTGAATGATTATGTTTTCCTAGATATACTAGAAGATGATGATGATATAATTGAGAAAGTGGTACTAATATGACATCAGTAAAATGTGTCAAGTTCACTTAGATAAAGAAAAATAGTGGCCATCGGGAATACTTTGAAAAATTTAACATCAATTTATGATTTCTGGCAACACTCACTACTTCTTAAGGGTGAAATATCGATTGACGTAGTTTGAGAAAAATAAATAAGGTCTCAATAGTTTCGGAAATAAAAATATTGAGGATCTGGGCGAATTCCTTCCAGTTTTGAAAACTGTTTCTTCAATTTATTCAAATGATTTTTGGAATGTTCAATTGTTCGTGAGCTCATGCATCTTTGAAGACTCCCATGTGAAATAGATACTTCTATATCGAAACTGATACCAGTAGTATCGAATAATGGGAACCTACCTTGTTACAATGAGTGAAACTTCAATCCTTATGAGAAGGCAATTGAAAATGTTAGCGTAAGGAGGACGTTCACTGATTATTTCAAGTTCTTGAATACGTAAAGGTATTCATGGCATAATGATATGAATGAAACAATCATTATTTTGAAATGTTTATCTCTACTATCTACGAAATCAAATTTTCTATCATAAGGTACAACACGAATTATTCTGACACCAGATATTTTATCTATCTGAAAGTACCTAAGTATAGTTCAAAAATGAGAATAGCTGACTGCATATAAACTAGCTGGTGTAGAAAAAATCCTACATTTTTGAGAACTTTCTGCTAAGAAGCTGAGAAGTATGATGGGTACATTTCAATTGTTTTTCAATATGAATCCTAAGGTATGGTGAAAATTATATCATTTCAAATCCGTGAGAGAATTATTTCGAGATAGAAAAATTTGACGTCTACCATTCATAAGCAGTCAAATCTCTTTCACCATCCACAATTTTTCATTACTCCTCACAAGACAACCTTAGAAGCCACAAACGTAATAGTTAGGAATATATCTACCACAGCATAACAATATTTTTAATAATTTTTTCTCCATGAAATATTATATCATATTACTTTGGGGATAACACCAAGTATAAAAAATACACCATGAATTTTCCGAACAAATTATTTGATATTTCAAATAGAGCTCTTACATTGTGAGATTAGAAAGAGAGAGAGAGAAGTGATTCATATATATTTTTGCTTTTTGAACATTTGTTAGTACTGCAATATCATGTCGAATTGAAAGTTATTATCCTAATTTTCATGGGACCCAATGATTGTTCATTCCCATTATAACTTTATTGAAATTCCGCTCAATAAATACATTTTAGACATTTCAAAACACTGACTTTCAATGATTCCATATCCTTGCATCATGCTTTATACCATTTCTATAAATCTCAGTTTTAATCAAAAGCACTCTGAAATAGGTGACACTCAAATGTTCTACAACTTTTCCCAATAAATGTTAAATACTACTCGTTTCCATATAAACATCTCCAAGCTTTCACAGACACAGCCTCAAACTTCTGTCTGATCACCGATAATAGTAAATCGAATATTTGGTTTTTAATTTGAAAACTAATCGCAATGCTTTTCTGTATGCTCTTGATATGAATATGAATAGCCACTCACTAACAACTGTTCAGAAAATAAGAAGTTTTCTAGATGTCATTTTATACCTTGTTAAAAATTCCATATGGTTGAACCTGATTAAGATTGAGGAAATGCTAAATAAGGCCTTGGTTTTGTCTAATTTCAATTATATAAATGTACGAGTATGTAGCCTACGGTCAATGTTTAACCAATCAGTTTGGAACCAAATTTCAAAAAGTTCAGAATTTCAGAAAGGTCTTAAATTACTATTATTCAGTTATCTCAACAAAATTGTTGGGATGTTGGGAAATTTCAGGTATTTGGTGTATTATTTATTCATATAATGGAAAGTCATAAAGGAAGGTAACTATTGCTTTTATTTGGACGATTATCAGGTCCGTAATAAAAATTAATGGAGTTTTCTTTTAATTATATAAATGGGAGTTAATACTGAATATCGTGGATAAAAACTCAGCTATAGAAAATACAGGCTTGTATTTAAAATTTTGCAGTACGAGGTTGGTCTAATCGACTAACAAAATTTTACGTATTATAAAAGTTCCTCTACAGCGGAGTATGATAAGATTTGCAATATCTCTACAAATAAAGAATATATAACCAAAGCTAGAATGTTGAATTTTCCGGTTCTTTCCAACTTATATCTCTGTAAACAAAATACCTGCAGCCATTTTTCAGATCATCAATAATATTTAGAAATTGCTAACTCTTACACAATTCAACTAACTATTTTTCTCTTACCTTTTATTAAATCCCCATACAGGTAATCGAATTTGACAATTTCTGTTTATTTTCAAATAAATTTTATGTAAATGATCGATTCTAATGATTGAGAATATTCAATAAAGTTTCAATCAGTAACAAAATATCCATGTAATCCAAATTATGTCTATTTTCATTACATAAGACACACACTCCTGTGAGACAAGTTCAGGTAATTGATACACCTACAGGAAATACGATAATGCGGAGCAATGTATGAGAAAGAAGCCCTTCATTCATGAATGGGTAGGGACACAGTTGTTTGATTCAGAGATTTCTTCATTCATGACAGTTTAATAGTTGAATTGTGATCATCACTGTGAAGCTGATGAGTGAAAGTTTATGTAGTGTTGCAATGGAATTGGTGCTACAGTTTGATGACTACGGTGGCAAAATCAATGGTGGCAGAAAACTGTAAAATGATAATTTTCACAAACAATTATCAGCTTTTTCTGAGCTGATATTTATTCGAAATTGTTTTCGGTAGTAGCAATATTTAAGGTGCAATCAATCAATTAGTTTAACCAGTTGGCAGTTTGCACTCATTTCGAAATTATATATATTCATAATTTCTGAAAAGAATTAATGTTCAAAAGTAAAACTCTCTTCTTATAATAATTTTACAATAATTCCTGTGAATCGAATCAGACGAATTTGGCGCCTGGTTGCGTACAGATATCGTAACACACCAATGATACAAATGTTTTTCAAATAATTGTTCTGTACAAAGCTCGAAAAAATGCTAGAGCTCTGCTAAAACAGAATAATATTAAAAAATATCTGTTGGACTCATGTAGGTATGCAAAATTTTCAGAAATTTCAAAAAGTGTTTTCTATGAATCAAATGAGTGAATGCATGTGCTGCAAAGGAAATAAGACAAATGCTTTGATCCGAAACATCGATGTCCGCCACTGAGGATGACAGTTTTCCATGTAAGTGAAATATATCACTTTCATATGAGTATACGATATTGTGTAGCTAAACAATATCGTATACTCAAGGGACAAGTATTATTCGTCAACAGGCTCAATTGTTGAGATGATTTTATATGAGGGAGCTTTGCTATACATATCGTCTCGGAGTGACTCACTTTCCATATTTATAATAATAATATCTATTCATTCTGAACTGATTTCATCTTCCAAACAATGCAAAATGTTCCTCCTGACGAAAATCAAGTAGTTTTCATAAAAGAGCTCTTAAACAACGCATTTTAAAGTTATCATTTCAATCTTTTCTTTTAAATTATTCAAATACTTGAAAAAGGGATGAAATAATGCATTCAACATTTAAAGGGATTCTTTTCTATTTCACCATTTGGCAACATCGGTTATATCTAATAAAGTACAATGAATCTGATACCTGTATGAGATAAGCAAAGATGACATATTTCAGAGGCGTGTTGTTCTGTTTACTTATGTTCCGAGT
>WOGR01007386.1:0-12435 GCA_015342045.1 Leptinotarsa lineolata | reverse complement strand
TAGGCGAGCTACTTCCTGTTGTGTTCGGGTTTTATCTCCGTAACCAATCATTTGTAAAACTGTTGTTTTATGCATTTCCGTTAATCTAACCATTTGTTAGACTTGAAGTAACGAACTTAAAACTCAAATTAAAATACTGACAACTAATATTGTAACATAAAAAACAATGTGACAAGGCGTTTCAAACTAACGTAGCCACGGATCTTTAAAGAAGATTGCGATGGTTTTTGCTTACTTTCTTATTATTAATACCTCAACATAAAATAAGTTTTGAGTAAATTGCAATAAGTTTTGAGTGTATTTACACATGATTTTAATTTACTTTATCCTGATTGTTGTAATGAATTCGAAAGCGATAACATCTTTGAATAGAGAATGAAGAGACCTTACAGACTATATATCACAAGCCAATACTTCCCATTTAAAAAATTTGGGGTTGTACCTGTCATTCGAAGGAAGTTGAAGGTAGGGGTGGCATTTTTCCGTTGAAGTATGTCAAATTATAATTTGAATTTGACGTGTTTCGGGATTTTTTTTGAAATATGCACAGTAACCATTTGGCTTTTACACACTGTATAGTACCATGATGATAGACATATAGGGGAAAACCTGCTATAGATCGAACTATTGTTATAATATGATAATTATAGCCAGCTTTTCTGACATATTTGAATAAATAATTGTATATCTTCAAATTGTAGTTCTATATGTAGGAGACAGAGTCGTCAAAATTTTCATATTTCAAAAAATTTCATTTTCAAAGAATTAACACACAATTCGCTGAGAAAACTCACATGAGTCATTCAATTGCTCCTTCGTTAATATTTAAACTAAAAACAGAGTGAAGTGGTGGTCGCTTTGATCTAAGGCCCTTAAGGTCGAATGTATACCGCCTAATTTATTACCTACTACCGACTCTACCAGCCCTATAACCTAATGACACGTACATTTGATTTACGTCGGATCTGCAGACTTATGATAATTATTATAGCTGTACACTCAAAACAAACTGTGCGTGATTTATGAATTGTTTTCAATTGTTGAAGATATCACGACGTAATTGGAATCATTTGTTACTACTTGTATTCGATCTTAATGGATGCATGGAAGATTGAATTATTTGCATTCGAAAGGGACCAAAATAACTTGTTGAAAATTACATGGGTGGTTACAATAATAATAATGGTGTTGAGTAACTGAAGTTGATTTTATATCAATAAATTGTGGTCCAGTAAAACAGTGATACCTACTTCAATAATCACTTACCGCTACTGTAGAGAAAAGAGAAATATACTGATAGATATGATGATTTTGTGATGGAATATATCCCTGTGAATATTTTGATTTCAATAAAGCAGTAAGTAATACTTTTAATTAGACAGCGGAGAGACATGGGTAATCATTTCTTATTATTATGTTTTGAATTTTTTCAGAGACTGGTTATTTCCGAGAATAAGTATTAATTAACATATTTTTATTATTTTGTGCACAATCGATCTAATCACTTTAATAAATCAATGAGTTACTTATTTAATTAGCACTCACAGATCTATTTCAGTAAAATTCTTATCCTAAATCTTTAAAAATAGACTCTTACTCTGTGAAAGAACAATCTTCCAAATTACTGAAGAAGTTGAGCATAATAAATGACTTTATTCCTTAATTTATGTATCAACCGCTTCCAAATTTTCACGAATTAACCCAAAAATAATGAATGTGTCACGAGGCCATGTCAACATTATAAGTATCTAAATAATATAGGAAGCTCATCGTTCTTATTTTGTATAAATGAAAATCCAGTATAGGTACACAAATTCTGGTAGAGATTGTTCTGAAACATATATGGGGCAAACATCTGGATCTCTCAGGAGTCACATTACTACGTACAAGAGCGACTGCAGACGAAATGTTAATTCTTGTGCATTAGCCGAACAAGTTTATTCGGAGGATCCTTGGGAGGATTATAGAATTAATTTTGAAAACCTACATATTTCAAATAAAGAAATAAATACATGAAAAATAACTACAGAAATGGTGCATATCACTAAGAAAATTCAACGAATAAAATAACTGATATTGAAAGTCTCAAAATTTACATGTACCTACCTACTCAAATATGATTAATTTGAAATGGATCTAGTAATATTCAGAATTTTCCTATTGTAATTTAATCCAAACAAGAAATTCAAAATTACGTTTTTTCTACAATTATCAAGGAGTACCCTCTGACAGAAGACAAATGTTTTGCATATACCTAGTTATTTGACTGTGACTCTGTTTATGAGTTCATCAAAATTGATAAATAATAACAGGCTAAAAAGATACGGATTTTTGTCTCCGAATTTTCATACGATAAAATACGAAGAATGAAGAATCTTCAGATAAAGATATACTAGACAAAAACATTGTTTTCAATCAAGAACTTCGCTAGCCATATACCAAAAAGTGTGTTGTTTGAGTCCTTTACCTCTGTTATAACTTGAATCCAGAAATTCATTGTCATATACAATCTCAAGCAGTAACTTGGAGAGTAAATTTTTGTTCAATCACAGTTCTCCAAAGCATATAGAGCGACACTAGACAGTTCTGTACGTTGAAACGAGTTTCAATACATTGTTCAGTCTGACCAATATATTTTTGAAGCAGTTCTCATTCCACGAATCCCCAGACTTAACAGTTCTAATTATCTTGTTTTTTGATACTCAGCACTTGTCGAAGTACATAAACAATTATAAACGTTGCTTTATATTTCACTTAATATTTCTGTTTCCATAAACTCTAGGAATATTTTGATTCACGAACAAAATAGCTGAAAATTTCATCGATGTTATGAATTATAAATGAATTGAATAAGCAGGATACCATTGATAATGAATACTTTAAAAAAAGAGAAAAAAATTATAAAATTTTCAGTATACTAAATTTAGTGAAGTAATCATAGACATTTGATTTTGGATTTTTTCAAAAAAAAAATAAAATAAAAAAAATGCTAGTTGAATATTATAAAAATTGGTTTCGTTTCAGTCTAATTTCAAGAAATATTTTCAGTTCATCTCAGTACCTAATACTTACTGTATATTTATAAAATTTTATAAAACAATTTCAAATAATCATACCTATATATATATATGTATCCAACAGCTGCATATTCAACTTCTGAATAAACGATATCATTAATTTCCATTGTATTACTGTAAAGTCAAAATAACATATCTAGATTGAGGTGTAGTTTTTCAAAATTAAAATACTTCTATTGTCTAGGATTCATACAACGTTTTCATTTGTTCAAGATTCAGTTGTTTTAGGTATTGGTGATCATATCTCATATTTTTTTATTTCTTCTTAGACTTTTCATTTTCGTAAACAAAAAATTGATATTGTGTTTTTTATTCATAAATATCATAAATAAATATCAACAATGAGATTTTCATTTGATTTATATACCTATTAAACAACTTTTTTTAAATTTAGTTTATAAATAGGTATGAAATGGTAGTTTATTATGTGTTTTTATATCTCTCTGCAATAATACCAGTTTCTAATTATTTACAAAACAGATTGAAATTTGAATATTAAAATTCAGGGTAACCTTGAAGAAAAAATACTATTTCATAGAGGACAAACAGAATCTGCTGTTGTCGTCATTAAAAGTCTCGTCACATGCTGATATCTTCTATTCTTTTCCAGGTATTTAATGAACATAATCAATGGAAACACGAAAATGTTAGTTCCTCCCAAATAAAACCACAGAATCCCATTAGGCATGAATAAAACAGCAATAGCGCTAAAATATTCCTTTTCAATCCCTTCACAAAAAACTTAATTACAACTCGATAGCACGAAAAACAAGACACGTATCAATTACCGTCTAGCGAAGTATCAATTACTTTGATTAATGGATTTATAATAACATTTCCAGCAGTAACCTTTACCTAGTGATTTGTCTTCAACAAATGGCCAATGTCATTCGCTTTATGAATCAACCAGTCGCATTAATAAGTCAGTAAGTACTTACTTTGGCCCAGGTGCACCCTTTTCATCCAGGGGTAGATCTGGGGAGGATTCGACGAAGAACCGCTTTTGGAGTTATTGTTGTTAGCCCCGGGTTTTTCGTTGCTGGATGTAGAGCTGGTGCTTGAGGCTGGAGAGGACAAGTTCTGTGAAGCTGTGGAACCAGAGACTTGTTTTCCAGAGGGTGAGGTACTCACAGATAAGGGAGAAGTTAGTCCGGAGCTCTTAGACGTAATCGTCGCGTTGGCATTATTGCTCGCTTGGGCACTGGGTAGCGGAGGAGTAGCCCTAGTTGGGGGACCATTAGTGCTCAGGTCTTGGGGGGAGGCTACTCCAGTAGACGAGGTTGAATCAGCATACTTGCAACTGGCTGTGGGGTTTAGCATTCCGGGACTTTGACCACCTGGGCTGGCGTGATGCATGTGTGAGGGATTGGTAGCAATGCGCTGGGGCTGGAGCTGTGTGTAATCCCCCATGGGCTGCAAACCGTGCCCAGGAGCAGGTGCTGCATAAGGATGCGGAGGGTACTGAGGGCCAACTTGAGGCGGCGAGTAGCAAGTTGGTGGATATCCTGAGGCAGCAGCGTTGGGGTTGTAGTAATCTCCTCCAGGACTTGCAGCCTGGTGAGGCTGGTCGCCCCCTGGCCGCCCTTGCTGCCCATAGCACTGCGCCAAGGAGTTTACGAACTGGTACGAACTCATTTCAGTTTTGGTGATCAGAAAACGTTCAACAATAAATTACATAGCGCGGTTCCACGGTCGGAGCTAGAGTCATAAATATCTCTGGACACTTTATAGACCAATAAACACAACACTAAACGCTGGCGCGTGCTCGAAGAAATAAAACTGTCATCAGAAGTTTACGATCCCGACTCAGGTACCATAGAATAACATCGCGACTGACTAAACGGGTTTGTCCGGTGGACCGTTTCACGTGGGGACTTGTATGATAGTGAATGACATTCGCGTCAAAACGTAGCGACGCCGCAACTGGCCAATACCACACGTTGATTGGGTTTAGTATACGAGATGCGATACTGACAAACGTTACGCGCGGGGCGTAGGAGAGATGCGGACGGAGACGGAGCTCCGACTACTGCGAGTGAGAGCGAGAAAGGCGCTGTAGAGGGGGTACGCCGATGTCGGCAGAATACACGGCGTGTTAGATGTTTGCCGGCGCAGGCTTGGGGTGGAGTTTCGGAGGGGAAAGGGGCGTGACTCACAAATTCAAATTGATAATTTGTGAATTGTTTAAGATTTGATGCTCAGCTGAGCGGTGTGTTTCTACTGAATTCCGGTAGCTGGACTTAATGAATCACCGCGAGCATGAGCAAGGGTTGGTTATGATGAGCTGGTTGCGAGGAAATGTGTGGTGTTTGTTGCGGTTCCGGATTTTCGATGAGAGTGAATGCAATTTTGAGAAATGGCAACAAGTCTGGGTTTCTCCTTTAGATGAGAAAAAACTATTTATTTATGAATGTCTGCTGGTGTGTATTATGTAACTACAGGTTGTTACCGTTGGAATACTGGAAATAGTGACAGAAGTCGAAAGCAAGGTGTCTGAAGGGCTGGATTTCAGAGATTCGGAAAAAATTCAGATTATTTCATAGGTATGTTTGCTCAGAAATCATCAGAAAAATGTGAAAAGAGGAATAATAGAAGAATGTCTAGAATATAGAGAAGTTCTACAACGGATTATAGCTACTGGTGGTAACCTTGCTCATGATTATTACAATTTTTTAAGGAACATTATTATTTTTCTGGATCGATTAACGTTTAGTGAAGAAAAATCCTACATGTCAATTTTTTTTCGATTTATTTGGAAATTTTGTATATTATGAAGAAGTATGGAATGCATTTTTTTCTCAGAATCGATCATTTTTAAATAAAAAAGAGAACATATTCACAAACACACGATATCCTCCATTGACTTTTAAAAAATTTTGAAAATTGAGAATGGGTATGTCAAAATAATTTTATTTCAATGTTTGATAGGACTATAGAAATTATTCGCTTTGCAGTAAACAAACTTTCAAATTTCTGAAAATATCTATATCTAATACATTCAATATATTGAATGAATGAATGAATGAATGAAGCTTTATTGTCTAAATTTTTTACATTTTGTCGTCAAAGTTCAAAGGTCAATCAATTTTGTTTATATTTGTGGTATGTGAATTGAAAGTTATCATCATCTTATACTTGAAACATTTACATTTTGATATAAAGTTTCACACGGTAATAATATAACGAATACTTACTTTCGTAGTATGTAGATACATATTAAAAATTGAAAATTCGTTAAAAAATTTGTATAAACAGTCACACGGTAAAATATGAAGAGTAATGACGAACAACCCACTTCGAAAGTATAAATAAATCGCTCTCCGCATCTTACAGTTCACAGAAAGACTAAAACTCATATGTTAAGTATTCCTCTAGCCGAGAATGGAAGCATTTTTCTAATATGAGAAGTTTCTTAACATATTTCCTAAATTGCTATCACTTTGGATAAATGATTATAAATTTGTTTGCTTCTGTAAATCAAGGGTTGTTTCATCAAGGTGGAAGTGAGCATTCACGAATCTATCTCTGTATTTATGTAACATATAGACTGTCTCTAGAATAAATAATTCAAATAGAGTTAATATTCTGTATGAGGAAAAAATAGGCCCACATGATTTTCGCATCTTAACTTTGAATACAATTCGCAGAGCTCGTTTCTGTTATACGAATATTCTTTGGAAGAGACCCTGGCTACAATCACCCCAGAATGGAATTCAATACCATAAGTGGGGCTCAAAAAATAAGTAGAAGGCCGAAAGTCCAAGTAAGCGAAAGATAACATTGATAATAGAACAACCTGAAGATAACTTTTTATGTTAGTCTCAAACTTTATAGTGCTATCAATGCGCAAGCCAAGAAAATTTGTAGCAGCTTTACAGGTATTGTAAAACATGTTTGTAATTCTCACTCTTAGAATCCTCAACAGAAAGATGTCTTCCAAAGGATATTATGAAACATATTTCTTTCCTTCGGGAAAATATCATTCAGTAGAATATCCAAAAAACATATATATTTATGATGAGTTTAAGAATGTATATATACAAAGAAAAAATATTGGCCCTGTGGTCAATTCGCTGAATATAAAATAAAACCACGTTTTGTAAATCTACTACACGATTTATTTCAACTGATTTTAGGTGAATAACCAAACATTTTTGAATTTTTAGTGAACTTCTACTGAATGTTTGGACAGCTTTACGGGTATTGTAAAACATGTTTGTAATTCTCACTCTTAGAATCCTCAACAGGAAGATGTCTTCCAAAGGATATTATGCAACATATTTCTTTCCTTCGGAAAAATATCAATCAGTAGAATATCGAAAAAACATACATATTTATGATGAATTTAAGAAGGTACCTATACAAAGAAAAATATTGGCCCTGTGGTCTATTCGATAAATATAAAATAAAACCACGTTTTGTAAATCTACTACACGATTTATTTCAACTGTTTTTGGGTGAATTACTAAACATCTTTGAATTTTTAGTGAACTTCTTCTGAATGTTCAGATTGTTACATTACATACAATAAAAACTACGTATTTTTGTGAAGCAAATTTGGTGGAAAATGATTTTCAATTTCGAAATGTTGCATTGTTAATTCACCACCTAAGTCAGATCAACTTTGTTTTAGAAAATCACAAAAGATTTGGTAAAATCATAAGTTTAAGGTTATTTAATGGTGATTGTGAAATTTCGACTCGATTCAATAGGATCTCAAATATGTTTTGGTAAATTACTCAAATCGTATTGAATATTGTTGTATTGGTAACACAGCACTGATTTTTAAATTAATTGCTCATTTGTTTTGTAATGCATTCGTAATTTTAGAGAAAAATTGACCGTGTAGATATATATTTCGACAAAATTTATGTTCTGCTCCGTTGCAACCTCGAAAAAAAAACATGGGTTCGACTGAAAGTATAGTAAACAACTGAAAATCAAACGTTGGAAAAATTAATACATTTGCATATTAGGTTTTTCACCACTTTTATTTGTAACTAAAGTTACTGCAGTTTCGTTCTATAAGGACATTTTCATAGGTACTTACATGTTGTGAAATTATTCATATAATCAGGACATAACTCAACGGTATGTAAGAAGAAAACATCAACTCCTATACAAAAAATGCCGAGTATAACAGAAATCACTTCTGAAACCATAAATTAATTATTTTTTTTCAGCGAAAATATATTCCAAACCACGAAAATGTATTCATTACACTTGGCAAAAATTTCAAGGCATCAGTGAAGGTTATCAAGATTTTTGGTGATAAATTCATTTCTTAGTTCAAATTTGATGAATTTTCCATGTTAGGTACCTGAACTTTAATAATCATGGATTTGCATTCTAATTTCTCCATTAAATTAAGCACCCAGCTAGATATATCAACATGGATTCTTGAAGGATCTGAGCCTCTGCTGTAACGACGTGTCAGGAATTTTGAAATACGGAAGACTGAACATTTTAAAATTCCTGAAACCTATGAAAGTATTCAAATGGGAGATATATCATAACTATTTTTTGACAAGTAGACGTAACTTCAGCTAACTTGGATAGCACAACTAGCGTAGAGAGACTGTAGCAAAGTACTTCAGTTTTTGTGTTTTCTGTTGAGGAAGAAAGAAAGTAATGCTTTTCAAAAACTTTGCACTTTTTAAATTTCATATTACATCAGCAAGTTTTTCTGACGCGTTTATGGTTGAAAAATGTATGTAGGTATACTCTATCAGATAATTTTGATGAGCAGGGAAAATTCTTAGTGCAATTCCTCCACAAGTCGAAATTTGTATAGACAGAATTGTTTCCTCAGGAAGAGAGTACATAAGTTTCTACCTTTGAGCCATGAGAAATGTAGCTGAAATAATTTTCATTTTTCTATAACTTCATTTGACATTTTTTTTTTGTTGAGGAGAAATGAAATTATTTGTCTCAGAACATTTCCTTATAATTCCACAGAGAGCGCTTCATTATTCTCATAACATATTTTCCTTATGGCTGTATAAATATTACTGAGATAATTTTGAACCCCGGTATAGTTTCTCTGAGAAATATATTTAAAATGGTGGTGTAGTGACTACGTCATACGATTGTATGAATTATATATAGGTACGAAAGATACACTTATGAAATTGTTTTGTAAGTATCACGTAAAGATATTGTATTAATATGATATACCCAAGATAGTACCTACTACCTATATGCTAAAGTAGCAGAAAATTTTATGAGTTTTCTTTGTATGCATGTTGCATATGACCTACGGGGGGGGCACTATGATAATCCCGCAGTTCTATTAGATATGTTGTGTAGCAACACTTAAAACTCTTTTAAAACTGATTATGCTTCTTGGAATATAAAACAAGAAACGACTTAGATACATTTCAATTGAAATACGTAAACAATAAATACTACTTCTGTTTATATAATTTAAATTATGAGATACCTATATATACGAAAAAAACGACAGATATTTCATCATTGAAGAAACTTGTTTATGAGTTCTATAACCTTATTTGAATTATTCAACAAGGTTTTTATTTAGGAAAGAAAATGTCGATCAGAATTTTTTTATTTTCATAAATAAATTACTGTAACAGCTGATGAATAATAGCTACACACTTGATATTCGACTCATTTCGAAGATTTATTGATCTCTCATTGAAATAACCAAAATTTCTATCATCGTACCTCCGATAGTTGAAAAGTTATTTCAGTTTGTTCCTAAACAAATCAAGCTGTCGCATGACTGAAACGACTTGGGAGAAATTTGACAAAAAACTGTTATATTTCTGTTACATCTTCAAAACTGTTTCTGGAATTTTTATCACTTTCAAAAATGTCAATGGATAGACCGAATTCATTTTCATAAAATAACTGAATAAACAATTATATGAATTACAAAAATAATTTTATATTGCCCTACTGAGAATTGCGAATCTTGAAGAAAAAGTGATTCCTAATTATTCAAACAAATATAAAATCAAAAAAATGATAAGCCATAAACAAATTTTTCAAGAGAATTTTTTCAAAACATTTTAATTTCACGACTACAAAATGGTGAAGTAAATTAAACTGTCATATACTGAATTGATCTTGTTTGTTTATTTAAACACGAAAAAATTTTACTCAACGTCAACAAAAATCAAGATAATTGTTTTGCAACAGGACTTTCGAATGTTCAAATAACTAGGTATTTATTGAAACAAATATTTTACACTATAAAATGAAATTTCGTGTGGTCTCCATCTGCGATGTTTCCGTACCATAACAGGCGTGCGGAGCCCTATTTTCGTTGTTGAAAGTATAAATAAAGGAGAAAGAGTTCCGGCAGTGGACATTTTTCCATTGTAAATTTTCTCTTCTCTCAGAATCCTTTATTTTCATCTCTTATTTATTGATAGTTTTCGAATTATCGACAGAATACTTAATGCTTTTTGTTTTCATCTTAATTTGTTGACAACAGATGCAATTTTTGCCTTCTGTTTAAAATCTGTCTTTCCGTTAATCAGCTCGATGAAACACAGAATTACTATCTAAGGATATTGATAGAGAAAATATAAATGAAAAACACAGGGTTAATTTCAATAGAAAGAAAGAGGTAATGAACATTTTGTGAACTAGACTAGATATGTGTCAATTGCTAAAAATATACGTAGGTACGGCTTATAGCATTCAACGTGAATGTCTTTTCTAACTCATTAAAACAATTAGAGTAATCAGTCTTCAACTTCTCTCTAATTCATTCAGTCCATTTCATTTACCAAATCAGATCAATGTTTCTAAAACTTTTTCTTTTTATATATGTTAATGTTGCTTATTGTACAACTGTATGCTGCAAAGACGAATAAATTAGGATGTTACTCAATACGTGAGATGTAATGAAATGAATCTCATTTTCTCAAGAATTAATGACGTATTCATTCTCTGCAAAATAGGTATGTATAATGCCAAAGATTTCCAACGATTGAGTTATTAGTAACGGAAAGTTGTCATTTAGACTAATTTTTAATAGAAGCGGGTAAGTCTATTAAAACTCGCTACGATCTTCACCTGTCCATTATATGGTCATTAAGAAAGACTATCATGAGAAATGAAAATTCAATTGAACAGGTAAAAAAATTAATTGAGATCTCACAGTGGCTTTCATGCAATTTATACTTTTTAGAACCAGAGCGTCATTGAACGTTTCTTCGCTCAATTAATAAAAATATATTGACATGAACAGTTTTCTTATTATGAAGGTTCAGGGACCTGAACAACAAACAAATATATTATTTTTTTGTACCTTCGTACAAGACTTATCGTGAAGATAAACAACATGTTGAGTGGTTAACTTGTTGTGGCTGGATATTTTTCCAAGTCACTTATGGATGTATGGCATATTTCTCAAGTATTATTTTTCAGGAAGGGAATTTTTGTGATATTTTATGGGAAAAAGTTTCTGTGAACATACGTTCAAAACTTCCCAGTGTTGGAGATTTTGTAGATATTTTGGAAAATAATAATGAAATTTCATATTCAAGTAACACTTTATTGTGAGACTTTCAGTTAAAAGTTCAAAAAACATTTCAGGCGTGTCCTTTCAGGCGTATTTATATGTAGGAGATTATGCTCTACAATATCTTCGATTTCATAGAGGTAGAAGTTGGCAATTGGTAATAAGTGGTGTATAAATAGGGGTGAGATAACATACACTTTTGGATATATTGGATATTCGTAATAATTGGAATTCTTCAGAAAGTTTAACTATTTGTATTCAAAAAGGTGATGCTTTTTACTGTTTGTTTGAAGGTGATTGATAATGTTTCGTGATCAATTTCATCACTTCGGACTTCCGTTGTCTGAAATGATTTAAAATCCCTGAAATAGCCAATACAATTGAAAATTGAAAGAATATCTGAGAATAGCAAATATGTTAAGCAAAAAACCTGAAATGAATTTACAGTGGAAAAAATACAAGTGAAAATTGAACAATTAGAACAAAAAAGAAATTAATACAATTGAAAATTAAGCGATTTCAAACCACGTTACTTCGCGACGTTTCGATTGTTAGTATCCACAACCGTCTTCGGGTGATGACTGGACTAATTTCTCCGAGAGATGACTATTTATGGGTCTTTCGAGTACTTTCACTTATCCTCCCCTTTCACTTATCACTTATCTCCTCTCTCCGCTTCACCGGTTTAGCAGGAGATGATCGTTTGGCGGGAGTTGGCTATTTTTTCCTTGAATATGGGTTTCCATACGTTGCTTATCTCTACGCTAGCTTGGCTGAATACGTTGTTGAACAGCATATATGCGGCTTCTTTGAATTTCCTTCTAAACCAGTGTTCCTCCTTGTGTGTGTTCTCAACTTGGG
>WOGR01007384.1:0-12436 GCA_015342045.1 Leptinotarsa lineolata | reverse complement strand
TAGTTAACATTTTAGTGGTAAAACAAATGTTGTATATGTAAACCTTACCTGTGGGCAATAGTTTGTTTTCACTAGTTAAAAAAACAACACAAAACGCTATACGAAATAGAAGCCGATTTGTACGCGACCGGAGGAAATTACAGTCGCCATGACCATCCATCAATGTGTTTTGATGTCTACTAACGTATCTAGACAGGTCCAGCGCGATTTGGCACATCGGCGAGATGTCCTTGAAAAAAATTATAGAAAAACGTGCTTCTGTCCGCCTTAACCCCTACTGTCCGACTTCACCCCAGATTACGGTATGGGTTCAATCATGAGGAAGTAATGGATGATCTCTATTATGGCCAAGAATTTGCATCCTTTTTTATATAATTACTGAAAATGTTTTGGTTTACATAGCTGGTTTTGTAATCAAAAAAATCAAAACTGTTAAACAATGTGCAAAATGGTTATTTGCGGTAGAAGTTGTTGTGAATACGACAAAAGATGATTGTATAGATTTTACATAGTTATTGATAAGTAGGAAAAACAGGGGCTGATTAATCAAACCATCCGATGATGTTTCAATTATACGTTTTGTAGAATTATAAATCAAAATATCTGTATCAACAACAGGTAATGAATTACCAAATCACAAGAAAAATCCAGAAACTCAATCTTCAATGTTACTTGACATTTATGCGTTTCTAAAAGGATGTGTTTTCAGATATGGATGATCACTATCAAGATTCTGTCACTTTTTCAGTAAACCATAAATCAATTCTTATAAAACTCATAATACAAGTTTATACTAAATTGAGATTTCATGACGTTTCAAAGAAACAAACGGAAATTGAAAGGGGAACTGTGATCAGAAAACAATTTTCCAAACTAATATTGTTTCGAAATTAATGAAAATTGGAACATGATGTTGTTTGATAAGTCGAAGTGCCATTGAGATTATGATATTGACAAAACTGTTGAATAGTTCATTCTATATGCCTCAGATTAGATAACACTATATTGTGAATAACGATGCAATTTCCTGATAAATTGCATTGAGAATTTTCCACTAAAAATAAGTAATAATATTTAGTTACATTTACTATGTGAATTGCTAAGAACTGTGCCTATATGACTCATTGGACTATTGTATTGTAGTTTGGAACACTTGCTTCTCTATTCCGTTAAACAAAATCGAATTCACATTCAATTGTTTGAATCTATTTATACTAATGTATCATCATTTGTTTGCAATTATTATTTTAGTATTATTTCTACTGATGTTACATCACGATTTAATTTTATTTATACAAGTTGCTATTATGTACATCAATATTTGCTGGTTGTGTGAATAAATATCAACTCGTAAAAATTGTATGCTTTTTACTTCCCTAGATTGTACTTGCAAAAAACAATATATCTATAATCATTTGCAATGAACAACATACTTATGTTTATGTTATAAGTATCTGAGTGACGGAGCTTTGCTCGGTATCAATATTATTACTACTCGCCAATAGATATCAGGAAGAGTCATGCAGAGTACCTATCATAATACAAATGTTTATTTTTGTTTCGCAGATTTCTCTATGAACATAAGTATGAAAACCAAATATTTCACCTGATATCCCTAAAAATCCCCCTTTCCTGCGATACGCCCATGTGATTTGGAAACGTCATGAAACTTCATTGCGCATGCCCTAAAGGCTCACTAAAATTCCGTTAATGAAGTCAGTCTAGATTAAGGTAATGTCGATGAATATAACTTATATTTCATTACTTTTTAATTTTGTAATTTGGAATTTTTCCGAAGTTTCAGTTCCGAGGGAATATGAAAAACGAAAATTAGCAATAAATGAACATCCAATTTTACCTATCTGTTGGTGTTTCAAGTTCTTGTTTTTTTTTTGTTCTAATATGAATAATACTGTATTTTTCTCCAATCTGAATCTTCCCACAAAATCCACCTCATCTAATTCATTGAAAGCATCGTTACGTTCAATAACAATACAAGGTCTTCTTTCTGCTTCAATGAACTCCACTACATCCTCATCTTCATTTAACAAATGGAAAACTTCCGTAATAATACAATTATAGAAATTACCTCTTTACTTGGAAAAAGTATTTCCCAAATAACATTTGCGACACAACAACAAACATAAATAACCTACTTTCGCATGTGCGATCACATAAATGTCGGCTTAAATTAAAAACTATCAACTATCATTTTCTAGCGACTGTTACGGTCACTGAGATTTCAGCTACCAGTTGATGGTAACAATGATAACAAAAAACAATTTGACTAGGAGTTTAGACAAAACCATTAGTCAAATGAGCTTATCTGCTTAGCTGGCGATTGATAAACCGGCCTTGAGAGTCTTTAGTTAGGCGTGGTTAGACTCTGATTTTTCTCTTAACAGCGTTGCCGTTTTTTAACAGATAAAGTTGCGAAACTCCATGTTTGCTCGGTAGAGTCTGAAAAAAATTCTATGAAGTTTCTCAGGCGGAGAGCTGAAAATTGTCAGAACTCTGGAATTAATCATTTTATATTCAGTTTGAACTTAGAACCATTCCTCACGAGAAATCCTACACAAGTTAGTTTCCTAAAAGAAAACTAAACTGACTGGTAACCTCAAGACCACCACGATGGCTATTACTTGGCAAAAGATGGTCCCTGTGATCCACAATCCTGAATCGACAAACAAATCGCGATTTTCCCTTCCTAACCATACAAAAATCTCATGTCCAGTCACCGTAGACGGAAAGTGCGTTTTTAGCCGCACCGACCAAGTGAATGAAGTGCCACCAAAACCATTGCCACCGAAAAAACTCTCAAGGTCAATCTGTGAAGTTATTGAAATTGAAAAACGACGCACCTGCCTCAACAAACGAAATTATTCACAAAGATAACCGCAATTCATGGAGATTATCACTGTCCCGCCGCACATCCTATTGCAAGTCACACCCTCGGTGCCGTTACCAACCACAACCCTCAGTCCTCGCTTGAGGGTAGATAGATTGGGAACCTGGCATCAAGTCAACAAACCCTTGAAGCATTTTACTAACCAGTATGAGGCCAGTAGTACGGAAGCGCAGAAGGGCCTCATATTTTTGTCATTTGTTTCTTGGAATAACTCGAAATTTCGACTTTAATCTTGTATTTTCAGAATTACAACGTAATTTGCGAATGTAAAGTCGAAAGCTCGAGATTTCTCCATGATTTTCAAGAAACGAATAATAAAAATATGTGGCTCTTCTGTGCTTCCGCAGATTCCGTCCATCACGAAATTCTGTGTCTGTACCAATGAGTACACCAACTAACAAGAGACGAAAAGAGAATTTTTCGAGATACAAATTTTTAGTGCGCATGCACGAAACAATCAGTATTTCTGTCAATGTCAATTTATACTTTCTCTCTTAAGCAGAGTTGCCAATTCTCGATTGATTTCTGGCATTTACCGTATCAAAGTGATGTTTTCTGATGAAATATTAGTGATTTAAAGCCAGTCTTCAAGTATGCCCATGTACTATAAGAGTGAAAATATTTGTGAATTTGAATAAAAATTACACCTACAAAATTTAATAGCAAACGTTAGTCAACAATTCAGTTCATCAAAAATGTATTAAGTATCATAACGAAAACGGATATTATTCAACAATGTTATTTTTCTTAGTGTAGTAGGGTTTTGGGAAAATTTGAATCACTACCTGTGAAATTTTTTTCAGTGTATCAATTAGTATATCCGGCAATGCTGTGACGTATTTCCTCTGAATATCTTGTACGACTAACATCAAAGGTTCCGACAAAGCTTCGCTTGTTAGGTGGTGTACTCTTTGGTCTGTACACTCTGTTCTCTTGACCAGTTATGGATACAGAATGAGAGAACGTCACGGATCGACTAATGCTTTGACAGGTGACAGTGAACAGATACGAGTGAGAGCACAATACTAGTTATTGTGTGACCACAGATCACATCAATAGGATTCTTCGCGACGGATTTGGCGAATGCGAATAGCAAGCCTCCTAAAAAAAACTGAAGAGTTTTATCTTACGAATACGTCGGAATGTTTTCCATGCCAGGGTAATCATTCGATCACCTGGTAATTACGCAAAATAAATTTTGTTAGAAAATTACTAGGAAGAACATCATTACCCACGATCCTGATAATTACCAAGTCATTGGCGACACTGCACGCCATGTTTCTGCAAATCACACCCCTGTTCCATTTTTCAGGCACTCAAATAGCTATTTCAATGTTGAACTGTCATCTCGCCCTCTAGCGCCCTCTGGCGACCTTGCCATTAAAATGAAATATAACAAGCACATCAACTTGGTTGGTAGAACGCGCGTCGGAGGAGTATTGAAGTTCTGGTGATTGGAAAAATTTCTTGTTTTCGGAATTACATTATCCCCAATAAAGTTATGAAAACTGCTCGGAAGTATAAATGGGACTTCAATTTCGTCATAATACAAAATTGAACATGCTGAATTTTTAGACCTGTCAAAAATCATTCTGGTGTGTGGTGGCATCTGCTAGTCGTTACTTCCCTCAGTTTCAATTTTTGATAGAGAGGTCCTTTCAGTTGTCAACATTGGAATATCCGATGCTTTTTAAGGATTGTTTTTATTATTATTGTTGATAAGGAGACATATGAAATAATCTTTCAATTATTATTGACAATTCATTACTACAATCGATTAAATTATTATTATTGATCATTAATTATGATCATAATCGAGTTTTTAGAATGTACATTAGATAACCACGAGTGAGGGTATAGCGTTTGTGAAAAATTATTCTAATTCAAGGTCAACGCGAGTTCAAAATGTAGGCTATTTTCAAATTCAAATTCAAATAGAAGAGAAAATAGTTCTGATGAATTTCTTCCACTGTTATTTGACAGAATAAAAAAATACAGGCGTGTTCCTTATTTAATCATCCGGTTCCTGCCAATGAAAAATACTACTGAATAGCTATCAAATTTCTATCAAATCTTGAGTGTTTGGATTAATGAATATTTCACTCGAAACAAAAATATTCTACTTTTTTCAAGATCACTTGGTAGATAAAACCTTTTGTGACATAAATGAAAAGTTATTGAATATATAATATATAATTCCTTTTACATTTTTATAACTGACGGAACTGACAGCTAACACTCTGTTCTAGTTCACCCAGCCTGAAAATGTGACGCCACTGTCGAATAGGGTGCCAAGTTTTTCCAAGAATTTGATATCCGATTATTTATACTTTCTCGATGGTAAACGTCTGAATCTGAATCATATCGTGATTGATCAACAAAATGAAATAAACTCTTTCTTCTACGGTTAAAATATGTCATCATTTCTCAAAATTTTGAGTAATAGGCTACTTTCGTCGTAAATGTACAAAATTAATAACCTCTGAAACCTTGAATAGACAATGAACCGTCACGAAGGTAAGGAATGTTTAATTTTTTTTCCATAAATACAGGTCCAGGGAATTTTATTCTCCTAATTTTTGGACTCATTTCAATACTTAAAATACTCTTTCAGGTGTTAGCTGTGATTCATGTTTGAAAGGAAATTTCAGAGGACGTCGATATAAATGTCTTGTATGTTATGATTATGATCTATGTTCTACATGCTATGAAGGAGGTGCCACAAATACTAGGCATTTAACAGATCATCCTATGCAGTGTATTTTGACTCGATCTGATTTTGGTGAGACTTTCATAAGGCTATACTCATGTCATCTGATAGAATTATTATTTTTTACTTTGAACAATTTAAATATTTTTTCATATGATACAGTATGTAACGGAAAACCTTCCAAGAACTCTTAAATCTTGCGTACTGTTGGATTATAATTAGAATCCTCGCTTCAACCACCTTCCACCTGACTCCTACATCCCGCATCCTCTAGTAGCATCAGGTAACATTCAATTAAGTGAATTTCAATACACATTTGTTGATTTGAAACTTAAACCCATTCACAGAAAATATGTGATATGCACAATATGCACATCTTTGTACATAAAATTTTTCATAGATGAACTGTTGCCGCTAGGATTTCTAGAAAACCATGGTAACAAAAAGCAAAAATTGTATTACAATGAGTATTAAGCAGAAAAACTACATGTGCCGTAGGGTTTAGTTTAAACAATGTTCGTGTATCAATGTTTGCCAGTCACACAAAAATGACAATATCTTGCAGAACAGTTTTTAGGTAAATGAGAAAATGTCACTCACCAGAAAAAAATGCTATTTTTCGCCTTGTGTTTTCCTAAGCAAGTTAACATCAGGAGACGACTAAAGTTACTTCGGGAAAATTGTATTTTATGGGATACTCAAGGATTTTCGTGATTTTTTCTGGGATGATACTACATGATGGTAAGAATTCAGAACAATTTTTTTTAGTCGGACTTGATTAGTTTTTGAGATATAGCCTGTCAAGGTATCAAAATGACGTCATTTTTTTCTGCACTGACTTTTTAAATATTGAAATAAAGAAACAATCGAACAAAAAAATGACAGACGCTTTCTGTGTATGAAATGCATTGACTTTGACATTTGAAAAAATTCTAAAAAAATTGTCGGGGTTCACACGGATTCCCGCGATTTTTTCTTTGATGATACTGCATGATGGGAGAAATTCAGAACAATTATTTTTTTTCGGACTCAGTTAGTTTTGGAAATATAACCTGTCAAAGTATCCATGACGTCATATTTTAATTTTTTCACAAACGACATTTAAAATATTGAAATTTAGAGAGAGAACAGTTAACCAAAAAAGACAAACGCAACAAATGCAATGACATACAACATTTCATCTGACCTGACCTTTTGAATTCTAAAACGAATGTATTTTTGAATATTTAATTAAAAAAAACATCTATCTTCAACATCTAATCTGACATCCAAATTGTAAAAGAGACGTATTTTCGAATATTCAATTTTTAAAAAACTATCTATCATCAACATCTAACCTGACCTTCGAATTCCAAAACGAACGTATTTTCAAATACTTAATTTTTAGAAAAATATCTATCCTCAACATCTAACCTGACCTCCGAATTCTAAAAGGAACGTATTTTTGTTTATTAAATTTAAAAAAAACCATCTATCCTAAATATCTAACCTGACCTCCGAATTCTAAAACGAACGTATTGTCGAATATTTCTTTTGGAAAAAACTATGTATCCTCAACGTCTAACCTGTCCTCTGAATTCTAAAAGGAACGAGTTTTCGAATATTAAATTTTGAAAAAAATTATCTTTTCTCAGCATCTAACCTAACCTACTAAATAGAAAACATGTATTTCAGAAAATTAAGTATAGAATTTTTGAAAAACTGTCTATCCCCAATATCTAACCTGACCTCCGAATCCTAAAAAGAACGTATTTCCTAATATTTAATTAAAAAAAATCTTTCCTCAACATCTAACCTGACCTACTAAATTGAGAACCTCAGGTATTTTAAAAAATTAAATATAGAATTTTTTAAAAACTGTATCCTAACATTCAACCTGTCCTCCGAATTCTAAAAGGAACGTATTTCCCAATATTTAATTTTAAAAGAAATATCTTTGTCAACATCTAACCTGACCTCCGAATTCGAAAACGAACGTATTTTCGAATATTCAACTTTGAAAAAACTATCTTTTCTCAACATCTAACCTGACCTAATGAATTGAAAACCTCATGTATTTCAGAAAAGGAATAGAAAAAGGTGTGTGAATAAAAAATTTGTGAATTGCAATCGTTTATTGTTGAAAAAAAAGTTGAAATTTGACATCATACAAACTTTGGGAGGCTATATCTCGAAAACTAAAAATAGAAAGTGTTCTGAATTCCTACCATCATGTAATATCATCCCAGAAAATAATCGCGAAAATCCGTGAGTATACCATAAAGTAATATTTAGCTGTTACAAAGCATGTTAATGTTTTTATTGAGAATTGAGAATTGATTCACTCAATTCTTTTGAAACACTACTGAAAGACGAATTCTACTATAAGTTTCGTTATTATCCAGTTTATGCAAGGGAACCACCCCCTTCACTCCTAAACCTTGTAAAAATGCCTATCTTTCTCTCATTCAACAGAAGCATGTAACACCCAACCAAAATGTACCAAATGTCAAGGTTTACATCCACAGAATAAATGTACCTCCACCTTGCCACCAAAATGCACAAGATATGGTTCCGAGGAACATCAGCCATGGTGATTTAAATGCCCGATGAGACCCACTGCACCAATTTCAGGTTTACCTAATATACAGATTAAATCTCCCAACATAAAATCTCATGGAATTCCAGAAGAGAAAAAACTGTAAAATTCACCAAGCCCTAACAGTTCATCGGGGGCGCCGGGTTTTTAAAATTCCCGTGGGTGCTCCAGCTTTTTTAATGACATACCTAGCAACTTATATTTTTGTTATTTATATCAGTACTAGCTGACCTGGGGAACTTCGTACCGCCGCCGCCGCGCCTTTATACTAAATGCTGTACCGTGCACACACACTTTTGTTTTAAAACATTCGATTGGAAATGAATAAAATTGCGCGTCATTTATCTCATTATTTAACTTTAATAAATTACAATTAACTGTAACGAATAAAATCTATGAATCACAGACATAGGTAACAAAACAAAAGTGAAATTCTGCAGTTCCGCGCTTCGCAAAGACACCTGATACCTGCATCTATCATAAGACAGATTAAAAATTCAAACAGAGTTGCGGTCGATATTTTGGATCGTTTTTTTGTCGTCTTAGTTCACTCGCTTTTGACTAGATGGCGCGAAAATACAACTAATATCGTAACAAGAAAGAATATTTTGCTCGGTAAAACTAATTCGAAGTTTAAAATATAGATAAAAATATTTTAAGATTTTTCTTCAATCAAGCCGGGCTTTGGGCTTGTATAAAGATACCGCCACGGCCACTGAGTCACACATATATTCAGACAGCAGGAAACGACTTTACTGCATACAATTTAGTGATATTTATTAGCCTTACAATTTAGAGGTACTTTATACAATGGATGAAATTTGGCACAGATATTGGTTACGTCATAGGATAGTTATTATCTCGAAAAAATTATAATACGAGAAACCAAATTAATCTTCGAAAGCAGTGAATAAAGTGAATTCGTTCTCTAGGTGGCGCCATTTTGTATGGCGATCAATCTATCGAGAAGTAGTTACAACGGAAGACGAAATCTATGTATTAATAAATGGACACAAGAAAATACTAGATAATTTATTACATTACCCAGCAGTTTGACATGTGCACCTATTAATAAATATATTAATTATCTTAAACATTATTCTTTATTCAATGCGAACGTATTTTGACGAACTACTGCTTTATTTATAAATATGTCGGCAATGTTTTCAAGATCCAAATCATCTGCTATTTCTCTGTTTACATGCACTACCATGTAATTATTAAGTCTTTGCTGAGTCATAGTACTCCTCAAATAATTCTTTATTCTTCATAATGCTGAAAATAATCTTTCAGCGGTGCATGTCGATACTGGAATAGTTGAAATGATTTTTAATAATTTGATGACTTCTGGTATCATATCTTTGGTAGATTCGCAATGAGTAGTTATAAAAGAAACAACATCTTCTACACTATTGAGTTTGTAATTTTTTGTTTGCGCAATATCTAAAAGCATGTTTCGATGAAGAATCAAACGATCCATATCAAAGTTATCTCCATAAAAGTTTTTCACATAATTGCTGCTTGTATCATTATTTTGCTGAGCAAGAAATAGTTCCATGTTGCTCAAGTGTGCCATAGTATCTTTGGTAAAGCGCTGTTCAATACAGCCTACGACTTTATCTAACACTTCAAAATACATTTTTCGATAAAAGTCAGCTGGACTAGAAAATTCGTGCGGTTCACTTGTGGAGTCGTCTATCTTCTTAGGTATTCTCCGTATTTTTGGTGTTTTAGGTTCATCCAATTCCAAAATGTGAGCCAAATCTACAGTACATTTCCAGACGTTTTCAAAATTTTCGTAAGTTCTTTGGGACATATAACTTCTTTGACTGTATTAATATTATCGACAGCTTTTTGCAGATGCAGAGATATCTTCTGTAACGTAGCATTTTAAGCTTCAATGCGACTAAGAATTTCTATCAGAATTTTAATGATAAGATATTCGAAAGACTGAAGACTTTTTTAAAACCCTTTTGCTTTGGCACCGGTATCATCTTTCTCAGGTTTTGTGTTGTTCAAAAAACATAGAAGTACACTATAATTGTCGAGAATTGTTTTCAATGAAGATATACAACAGCACCATCTTCTTGGGCAAAACGGCCGTAAAGAAAGATTTTGTGCATCCTCAGCTGCTTGTAAGGATTCAAAACAAGCTTGGCGTTTTGGTGAAACGCGGACGAAGACAATGAGCTCTCTAATTAATACTAAAAAAATCTTTTATTGCAGGCACTTCTCTCATTGTATCTTGATCAACCAAGTTCAAGGGGTGTGCGACACAATGCACATTAACTGCCCTTGGTTCGATAGCTTGAACTCATGCTTTAAAGCCAGTATGCTTTCCAGATACATTAGCATCGCCATCTGTATGTAGACCCCTACAAGTTTTGATATCAAGGCCAAATCTTTTTAGCACGTCATTGAAAATTTGAAATAAAATTTCAGATGTGGTTGACGGCGTTTCATAGAGTCCGAAGAATGTTTCGTGTATATTAATCTTTGAGTCCACGTAACGAAAGCAGAATGTGACTTGTTCGTGATTGGGTTTCATCTACCATAACAGAATAATAGACAGCATTTTGTTCTAGTTTAATTATTCTACTCAATAATTCGTAACTCAAAATTGCACACAGTTCGTTAGTGACATCGTGTGACAACCATTTATATTTACTGCGCTGGAACCACGACTTTAACTCGGGAATATCCTCTGATCGCAACTTCAATAACCGACTATAATTTGAATTTATCCTCATGGCCCCTTATGGCGAGTCCTGCGGTCATTAAAAAGAGTAGAAATCATTTTCATAAGGGCGGTTCTTGCAGTTTACATATCTTCAGGTTTACTTTTCGATAATATTGAGTGTACATATACGCCACGTTTTGTATTGGCTTTGTGTAAAACACAAAAACGGTGAACTTCAGACATTTCGTGCTTTTTAAATTTTTCCAAAGCCTTATTCCATGATAAAAAACCAATCTCAGTGAATGCTTCAGTAGAGTCATCATCTCTTGATGATTTTTTTGGCGTGGAAACGCCACTAGATATAGTTTCTCTACAGATTTCGCAAAACACTTTATTGATGTCTCCATCATACAGTAGCCATGGAAAAATTGATTGCCACTTACTTTGATAACTGCGTCTTTTCTTCTCTGAACATAAATTTTCAGAGGTAAAGTTTATGTCTTGAACTATGTTGAGCTGAGAAGAGCTACTAATAGTACTAGTGGAAGGTTCTTCGGGTTTAGGTACCTTACGATTCTGAATGACAAACTTATCCATCAAAATTTATCCATCACAACAGTTCACCATTCACGTGCTACCTAGATGCTAACTAGTCTGAGAACAAATGAAAGCGTGTGTGTGTGGTGTGATGCGAGCGGTGCGGTCGGGGGCAGAGATGGGGGCGGGTGTGGTGGCGCAATGCGAGCGGCGCGGCGGGCCGGCAAGCTGCATGCGTGAGAGAGAGCGGCTAGGTTTGTTTCTAGGAGCGCGTATTACGTATATTATTCAGGTATATTATTTAGATCGCGTTTGGTAAAAGATGAGAATGAGAATTAATTTAGATATTCACAGTCGTGGGTGCTCGGCACTCACTATTTATTGGGGGTTGTACCTGTCATTTGAAGGGGACAAAATTGCCGCTACTGGTCAATGGAAAATCCTCACTGGATGAGAGAAGAATACACGCGATACCCTCAAAAGGTTAATGTTTGGGCAAGAATTGTAGGAAACCATATGATTGGTCCCTTTTTCATTGAGGCAACTTGAATGTCGATAATTATTTGGCACTACTTCAAAATTATGTCATTCCAAGTTTAGCAAATTTATATCCTGACCCAGGAAACCCTCAAGTTCCAGTGAATCCGATATGGTTTTAGTAGGATGGAGCACCACCATATCACCAAGTTAATGTCCGGCAATACCTCGATACATCATTTCCCAATCGGTAGATAGGGAGGCGAGGATCGATTGAATGGTCAGCGCGATCACCTGATCTTTATTGTTACGTTTTTCAGATGAAATGAAACTCTTTCAGCTCACAACCACACATGTATTTCCCATTTAAAAATTAAAGAACAACTGAACTCCGTCCCCAACGAGTCGGTAGCTCATATAAAAAAGTACAAAAAAAACCTTTGTTTTTATACATGATATCTAACACCTTCCCCTTTCAACAATTAAGTAGAAATTGAAAAATATATATACATATATACACACACATATATACCTAAATATAACAAA
>WOGR01007383.1:0-12436 GCA_015342045.1 Leptinotarsa lineolata | reverse complement strand
AAAATACGTAAAACTACGTGCATTCTCAAAATGCAAATCTGAAAAATATGCTCCAAAACAGTCAAAAACATTAACTTCTGAAGAAGTTCCTAGAAATTTCACAGTCACATAGCAAATGTATGAAACAGCCTATGGGGATGAATAAATTTGGCACCATGTCGAAAGAAATAGCGAAATTTTTACAGTTACCCAACCCTGAATTATATATTGGCCACTGTTTCCGAAGGTCATTTGCGACTATTTTAGTTAATGCAGGAGCAGATCTTTTAACTTTAAAACGCCATGGGGGTTGGAAATCCAGCAATGTGGCTGAATCTTATATCGACAACTCCATAACTAACAGAATGAAAATTTCAAAAAGTATAGTAGAATCCATTCAGCCTCCAGCGCCATTAGAACCTGAACACAGCAATGCTGTGGAAGCTCAGTACGTTTCCCCATCAACTTCAACTTCGACCGCAGCTAATATTTCAATTAGCTACCGAAAACATGTTGAAACAAAACGACCTACCAGTAATTACTTTACAAAATTATTCAAATATAACTATTAACTAATAACTATTTTAAATAAAATATAAAAATGAGTTAATGACATACAAGTATTATTATATATATATTTTAATTTTCGGTACTCCAAATCGACGCAACCGTGGAAAAAGTACAGTGTACAATGCGTGAGAAAATGACATATTTCTCACTCGCAACAAACTTCTGCACTCGTGAGATATATGTCGTTTTTCTCACTTGTACAATATACTATTAGGTACATTCTTGAGACCATTAGGAAAAAAACTTCTTCAAATATTGCCTAATTTTCTAATGAAATGATAACCAAAATATTGATATGTTCACAAAGCGTCTTAAGGAAATGTGTTTTGGCATTACTTCTCGAACATTAATTAGCCATGACCCACCGGTACTTGTAGCTGTCTCTTGCGATACAAATAGCAGTGTGAACTCTGGGGGCAAGGATTTCACTAGCCAATAAAACAACGTTTGCGTAAAAGTTGTTTACGAGGAGTTACTCACCGAACAGGTATCTCATTATAGACTTCTACAACCAAACTGATGAATATTAGATCAAGCATTGACGCAATGTGTGGATTTAAAAAAATGTACAATAAGCTTTTATCTAATATTTATCGAATACAATTGTTGATTCTCTGTTATCGGTAATTAGTTATTGTAAAGACGTTACTTAACGATTTCTATTTATCTGTTTACTACAAAATTAAACAATGTGTAAAATCGTGACAACTGAATAGAGGAAAAGAGCAGTATCTTGTTTAAATTGAAAGAGTATATTTTTAGGAGAAATTAATTTTTTGGAAAAAATGGTTTTGTCTCTCTACTTCTCCATCTTGATACAAAAAATGTGGGGAAGCTCCCAAAGAAAGGAAGGAGCAATCAATTTCAAAAATTAGTTCTATACAGGTATGTGTAGATTATGCAAAGAAGTAACTTTCACACATAAACTGAAATAAAAAGCCACCTAAAATAGCTATTTTCAAATAAACATTGAATTACACGAAAGAAAAATACTTTCGAAACAAATACTTTTATATGAACGCTGAATTATACGAAAAACACTTTTCTCTATTCCGTTTGTATTCCAAACATTCTTCATGGAATCGAATCAGATATCATTCACAGGATTCCTACACAATATAATCAATGAAAGAAGTAAAATTTCACTTACATGGAACACTCACTGTCATCCTCACTTCTAGACATATGATGTTTCGCCGTAAGACACTTGCCTTGTCGGCTATTCAGTAGCAAATACGGATAACGTCATAAGAAAACACTCAATTCGTTCATAAAATTACGACTTTTTGTCACGGAATGAGTTGAATCCACTTATGTCATCGATGACAGTACGTAAATAACATTCATTCGCTTATTTGATTAAATCCCAGCCATAGAAATCTTGTTTCCTCACAGGTCTTCGTGTCTGGCAGGAAAAAATCAAATTTGAATAATAGATGAAGCGTAAATACTACAAACATATCTAGCTTAAAAAATCAGTTCAACGCATATCTAATTTTATGTGAAAAATGACCCAATGACAATAACATAATAATTATGAAAACATTGAAACGTTGAAGGATAGACAGCTCTCACAGCGATTAAATACACTAGATCTGAATAACCGATTGAAATGAACTCAAATCAGTGCTCATGAAAAGGTAATAATTATAATTTTAGAAGTATTATATAAATTCAATACTTTTGAGATAAGTATTTCTCATAAATCCTGAAGTTTAGACTTTGAAACTGAGTTCTTTCGGTTTATTTTATCGTTTCCTTTAAAAAATGATCCCAAGATCGTAAGTCGAAGAATTATATCAAATTATTGTCATACATTCGAGGCATGTTCTTCATCTATTTTCTAAAAAAGCTGAATTATCTTATGGTGACAATACTGTTGTTACTTCAGTAAACCCTATTTGGATATGTCAAATATTATCTGAAATATAAATTAACGGCTGTCTTTTCAATATACTGCTTTTAAAGATGGAAGTCTAGGTAATTATTGAAGCAAAAGTGGCAATACGCTAAGAAAAAAACAATCTGAGAATAATATAACGAATCAGTGATCAATTAATTTCAAGAAGGTCATTTGAAACTGTTGTTGTTGAAGGAAATATTAATGGTTTTACGTCAAACGCTTGAAACGAATCAACAAATAAAATACCTATACTACCTAGAGATTGGGTTATCCTCAGCACTGTATTGAAAACAAAACACGCATTTTCCCATAATCTCATGAACGGTGAGGAGTTTTTCAACAATAGATATTAATGCAGAATATGAAGTCGTTAACAGAAAGGTACCCTGCAGGAACAGAGTTCAGCTCTACAATGAAGTTAGGAATCTAATAAAATGGCCCGACCATAAAAAACTCTCAGTACAATGAAAGACCAAAATCCAGAGGAGATATTGTCTAACTAACTTATCATATATTACTTTGAGTTTGCACAGAGTATATTCAACAGAATTGTAAAGTATAAAATAGGGCTCCTCTCATTTGGAAAATCCTTATCCCGATAAATCCTGCCTTTGATACTCAGCAGATACTTGTGTCTGATGAAATCAAAGCCGAATAATTTTTTCATGGTACAACATAAGCCACAGATCTCATTAGTAGTACTAGTCCAGATCATGAATCATAGATGAACTTGTCTGTCCTTCCATCAAATCGAAACAGCACTATCTGGCATTGGGTCATGAATGTAATGTATTGGATCATCAATGTAATGCTTTGGCTCTGTTTTCATCTAGTTGCCTGCTTGTAATGGAAGCTATAGAGAAACAAAAAGCGATTTGTCATTCCGCAGTCGATTTTTGAGAATAACACTCATGATTTTAGTTTTTCATCGACCCTCTCAATGACATCGTCATCGCTGTTTCTTACTCAGGTGATCCAAAAGTACTGTTGTTTGGTATTCTTTTATGATTGCAATATTTAGGGCTTCGGTATTATCTAATTGTCTGATTGCAGTGGAAGCTGCAAAAAAGAAGAAAGCGATTTCTTATTGAGCGCTCAATATCGAAACTAGACTCTTCAGTGGACTGCCATGGGACCCTTGTTTGTTTTTGATATTTCTGGTATGAGTTTTCTATTTAATCCATAGACAACGTCTTCGTGAAGAAAGTTGTCATTCATATTTCAAGAAAATTACATTCACCTATCCATTTGTTTATTAATATGTTCTAAAACGAAAAATGATCTATTTGTTTTCATACATTATCAATTCTGCTGATCCTGAACTGTATGTGTTTTTATAACCGAGTTTGACATTTTAGAAAAATGGATTTATAAATATGAATAGTTGTTAAAAGAAACAACTCCATGGCGGCAACCTTGGCAACCGTCGGTTATCACTAATTATAGATATAACAATCGAAAGGGGCTGATTATCTACTTTTTTGGGTAGACAGAATAGTTTGTACACTTTTTTTACATTCTTTATCAAAAGTGACTTTGTTTTCAGAAAGTGACTCATAAACCCAAAAAAATGAAAACAGTACCTAACTGGATTCAATAAAACGACTAACAAGCAAAAAATCATTGACGAATGACTACCACTATGAAAGTAAAAGCTTATTTGATTAGTATAAATACGATAAGTTAATATAAACTCAAACCACGAACATCGTTGAAAAACGAGACTCCTAAAGGCGGTCCTTTGCAAAGCCAAGCTTCGACATCGACCATTGAGTTTGTGTTTAGGAATTAGTTTAGACCATGTTCTGATAACGTCAACTGGGTTGGTGAAACTTGTTTCTTCCGAAATCACTTCCCAGCAAAAAGGAATATAAATCATGTATCTTGTTGAACATTGAGTTTCAAGAATATATTTTATCTCGAATATCTCTTTGTCCAAACACAATTTATCAATGAATCACTGTAAGAGTTGAGAATCAAAAGGTAGACTTAGTAATGATATTTATCCTTTTTGAACGGCACAGGAATAGATTTTACGTCTATGCAAACTAACGTCATCAATAACCTTGACTTTGGTAACTAATTTGTTATAGAGGAAATAAACAGATTATATAATAATAAACCGCTATCCTTTTTATACAATTGTATCCTGGCACCGCCCTTAAGGACCAAATGAACATTTGGTGAAGAATATTAAATACAATGAAATGTTTAAGTAATGAATATGAAAACCGGTTGAAATGGAAAGAAGAATGTGATTATTGTATGATGAATGGCAAATTGTAAAATATAAATAGATAATGTAAATGAAATAATGCCGATGCTTGATAAAAATACAGAATTGCAATCCAACAGTCCTGTTTGAGCTATTGTAAAGCGAAATACGTCGTGGTTTTGTAATACTTTCATACTGAAAATCATAGTGAACTGTATTAGTAAGTTTAAGGTTTAGGTTTCAACCTACCGTCAACTATGACTTTTAGAACTGGTTTGATATTTCTTTGAAATTGTTTCATCATCGCGGAGCCACAAAAATCACATGTACAATTGAGTCGACGAAAGAATGCGTATATTTCATCAATTTGTGCACACGACGTAAGTACATAAACTGGCACAAAGCAATAAAAAAGAAACGATGAGGCTACTGCTCCGAACAACTCAACCTTCCAATGACCAATTGCTGTCATTTTTAAAATTTACTAATATTGAATGCCTTAAGTTGCGATTTTGAACCAATGTCAGCACTTTATTATTTATTCGGCTCTCGTCCCGTTATACTACAGGAAATAGAGGATTTTGTCTTGCATAATTCGGCAGGAGTTATATTTTTCACAAAGAGGTGCAGTATGAAGTAATGAACCTAAAAACACAAAATACTTTCAAATAAGGCGATTGGAAGTGCCGCCATTTTGCGAAAAACCGTTTGGGCCTGTATCACCGTAACCGTGCACTTGAGGCCCACAATTATCTTTTTTGTTCAATAATTTTTTTCGTATCACTTACCATTCACGATTTATAAGGTTATTACTATTTGTTTATTGACTTTTTTACCGATATCTCTTCTAATAATTGTTTAAATAATAAATTGCCTTTGAATGAATGAATTTTCTACAACTTTTATTTCAAACTTTTTCCTCTTAAATTAATATTTTCGAAGTTATAACGCGTTAATTTCAAAAATCCTGTGCCTGGGGGGTTAACGCCAGCTGGGCCTGAACACGTCATCCAACGTCTGGCCAGGTATATACATAGACCCTTCTTAAAGAGGGGTCTATCTATATATAGTGGTAATATTATTTTGTATAAAAGAAAATACAAATTAAAAAAATATTTCAATGAGTAATCGCTGTTTTTTGCAGGAAAGAACGTGAATTATTTATTATTTATCTGATCAAGAAAATACTATGATTCATATTTTTAAAATATTCATTGAATTTTCATCATTATGCTATGCATACTTCGTTCTTATTAACCTTGAACTCGGTAGTACAACACTGAACGCGTTGTAACTTCAAAAATATTAATTTTAGGAAAAAAGTTTGAATCAAAAATTGTAGAAAATGTATCGATTCAAAAGTTTGATTATGAGCAATTTATTATTTAAACAATTATTAGAAAAGATATCGGTAAAAAGTCAATAAACAAACAGTAATAATCTTATAATTCGTGAACGGTAAGTGATAAGAAAAAAATTATTGAACAAAAAAGATAGGAAATTCAATTATCTATAATAGAGGTCGTCATAAATGTTGGCTTTAACTGCACGGTTACGGAGATACCGGCCCAAACGGTTTTTCGCAAAATTGCGGTATTTTGTGTTTTTGGGTTCATTACGTCATACTGCACCTATTTGTGAAAAAAAATAACTCCTACCAACTTATGCATTATGGACAAGAGTAACTCGCTCCTCTATTACCTGTACAATTGAGATATAAATTAATTACTAAGAAATATGAAGTGCCCACAGTTTATTAGTTTTGAAAACAACTTTTTGTGAATTATCAAAGAATTGAAACCAATAAACAAAATGTAAACAATGTAAAATGTCGAGCGGTTCAAACGCAAACATGACTGTGTGGGTGGTAGTGTTTTATTGCGTATTTTGTTGAAGACGCATGTGCTCCTTTAATCGTCCTTACTGTAATTAGTTCAATATATTCGTGAATAATTATATTCAATAGGGAGTTTGACATATTATTGAAGATTAAGACGGATAACAAAATAATAAATATAGTGAAAAATTAAGAAATGCAATTTTGAGCTGTGCAATTGGAATTTTACGATCGTCGTTAAAAAAGGTGTTGGTAATCTATGAGTTTTCACTGGATATCTCTAAACTGTGCTCAAGTATGGAGGCGCTATTATATCAAGATCGATGCAGATAGATTGATGCTCTTGAGCATTCACCATTTGTTTAAGTATCATCTGAAACAAGAGCTGGAATGAAATTACCTTGTAGTTGATAGACAGGGCCGTACTTGTATTTTTGGCGAAATTGACGCCGTAAGTTATATATCCAGCTAGGAAATCATCTGCTCAATTATGTGATGTGATCAATTGGATGGATCAATACCCGATAATGTCGCCCTTACTCGGGTGTTGGTGACTTGGGTATTCTTTCCAATAGGCTTGAGTGCCTTGACCTAGGAATTTGTTCTCAATCATTGCATTTACTATCCGTTATTCATATGCTTTGAGATCTTAATGTACTCCAATAATGCATCTGTAATTGGTTTTCGTTGGGAAATCATCTGTAGACTTACAATTTGCTAAATATAGGGAGGTTTATTTCACACTGTCGAGTTTTTCCTCAAGTAAAAAAAGGAGCATTCGTATCGGTTCCCTCCCATCCATTGCTCTTTCCCTGTTCTCTCATTTCTTCAATTTTAATTTTTCCATTTCTCTTTCTTTGTTTTTCCTGTACTTGTCTAGTTTGACTCCAACAACTCGAAAATACTAGCTGTCTTTCCCATCTCGACGCAATAGAGCTATTCCTGCCCCATTCGCAATAGTAGCAAACCTTAAGGAACAAAATATCTGATTTTGAATAGTTTGCAGTGGTGTTTATCTGAATTTGCTACGGTCTCAGACGAAATTGTACCGATCAAAATAGTGATTTTAGTCAAAAGTCTACTATCATTAAGGTAGTGCATTACTTTAAAAATTGGCCAGAGGCGTACCATCTATAATGTATCCGGCCAGAAATCTCTCGATTTCTTCTTATCGAGGCATTCCATAATTATTAATAAAATACCCGACGAAAACTTACATAAGAGATGAATTACCCATAAGATTATAATACTGTTACGTTCACCAATAATTGACTACACTGAACAATAATCAAACTAAACTTTATTTCACTATTAATTCAACAAAGTACTTTAAAGGAAACTTCAAGTATTATTCGAATATCTATCGGTGCGGTACGCCCCGCGTGCCGCACTGTTTCAAACTTGACTGTGTTTATAGGCGAGTGGTTGGCGCTTATATTTGACAATCGAAAGTGGTGGAATATTCCTTGGAATTCCATCGAAGCGACGGTAGCAGTACTCTCGTCACATTTAGAATGCCGACGAACATCGAAAATTCGCGAAACTTCCTTCGGAATGAGCGCGCTCTTAGCCACGTCACAGTTGGTTTATGGCTTCCAGTGGCGGTTGCCGTTATTTTCCTTAGGGCATGATTTATAACAAAACTTTGTTTGCTTACCTGAAACTGTAGGAGAAAGGCAGTTTCCAAAAAGCAAAGTGCTTGAAAAAATTGTTATAAAATGATTGGTACACTGAGATGAATGCAACTTGCAAGATATTTATATATGTCTTTTCATTCCCTTGTTATCGTTAACTCTTTGTTCGATTTGTTACATTTATGTGTTTCTTGTTCGACTTGGTCTTTCTATCTTCGAGATTCTCATTTTTGTAATTTTACCTCGTTTTCTACTCTCTGGATCTTCTCACAATGCTTTTTACAAGATTTTATTGAACTTGCAATGTTTGCATGTATGCATATTATTTCAGGTCAAATCTTGCAACTGAAACACTTATCCTCAACTACTGAGCTGGAGTGTATAGGTTTAGTTTGGATCACAATAAATGATTAGCTAAGTGACGTCTTTCTACATCTGATATATGTCGGACCACCCAAGATGGCGGAGTAGTTTTTTATGCACTTCCATGATTTCGGTATCAAATAAAAGAATTTGCTGTAGAGAATACGAAAAATAACATGACTTCACTATAACTCCAACATGGTGGTCCGCCCAAAATGGCGGACTAGTTTTTTATGATATGGGTATCCATTGAAAAGGTTTGCTTACAAGAATCGAAAAATAACATGAAGTCATTCTGAATTCAATATGGCGAGCTCCCAAAGATAATAGACTATGTTTTTATAGACCCGTATGATATGAATATCAAATAGAAGAAGTCAACGGGAAAAATGGCAAAAAACAAGATTGCTGCCATGCCAGTTTTTATTCCATACCATGTCCCTAGGTAAGGAACACTTTGTTGGTGCTCGGACGATGCATTAAATCAAATAAACAAACTAAAGTACATGTCCAGTACATGCAATGTAATAAATTTGATGGATTTATATTCAATTTAAAGTTCATTTTCTTTTTTACAGAGTTTGTCAATACATATAAGCTTGTTTTTGAAAATAGTTTTCACTAACAATTTGTTATTTTCAAAAGATAACCTACTCAGCCAACTTCTGCAATGACTCGTGAATAACATATTTGAAGCGCTAAATTTAGCTAATAACACATGTCCTCTATTTACTCTTATTAAACGACGGATATATTCACGAACTGACCTATCTCCGCTGTGAAGAAGCGTCCGTCGTTTAATGTATATATGAATAATTTTTGAGGGCACCCTTCAAAATGATTGAGGATAGAAGAACAATTTTGGCATCAAAAAGACGACGAGGGCAACAACAGGGTCATAATAAACCATTGTACAATACATTGAAACACATTCGTCAAGATCTATTGAAAATACTTTTCTCACGTCAGAAAAAAAATACTGTTTCTCCTAACGCGCGTTTCGCTAACCAAGTAACATCATCAGAAGATGACATGTCGTGACTGATTTTTGATGTTTTTATATGCTTCTAGACGAATCATTGCCTTATACAGGGGATCATTAAATGAATTCCTGATATTTTGTTACTGTTCCTAATGTTATGTGCTACCTGATTGATTTCTAATATTTACCTGTATAGCCGTGTGCAATATCTTAAAAGTGCGAACAAAGGAATGGAACCTTTGTCACCGTCCATAGATCTTATTCCACATTTTTCAATTTCGAGAACTTTCGAAGGCATCTAAAAACTTGTGATTCCTTACTTTACGGTCGTTCTCGAAGGCATGTTGCGCAACACTAGACTTCTCTGTTTGAAGGTGATTGACAATGTTTCGTGGTAAATTTCATCAGTTCAGACTTCCATTGTTTAATATTGTATAAGATGATTTGAAATCCCTGAAATGAGCAATACAATTAAAAATTAAAAATATATTAAGCAAATAAACCACGAAATGATTTTACAGAAAAATAAAAAACAAGTAACAAAATTGAACAATCAAAACAAAAAAGAAATAAATAAAAATTAATAAATTAGCGATTTCAAGCCACGTTACTTCACGAAGTTTAGATTCATCACCCGAAGACGATTGTGGATACTAACAATACTAACAATTTCAAGCCACGTAACTTCACGTCGTGAAGTTACGTGGCTTGAAATCGCTAGTTTTTTTATTTTTATTTATTTCTTTTTGTTTTAATCGTTCAATTTTTTTTACTTATTTTTTTTCTCTGTGAATTCATTTCAGGGTTTTTTTCTCACTATATTTGTTATTTTCAGCTATTCCTTTAATTTTCAATTGAATCATTCATTACCCAAAGATGATTGTGGATAATAACAATCTAAACGTCGTGAAGTAACGTGGCTTGAAATCGCATTTTTTTTATTTTTATTCATTTCTTTTTTGTTTTAATTGTTGATTTTTTTACTTGTTTTTTATTTCTGTGTAAAATCATTTCCGGGTTTTCTTGCTTAATATATTTGTTATTTTCAGCTATTTTTTAAATTTTCAATTGTATCATTAATTACCCGAAGACGATTGTGGATACCAACAATC
This sequence comes from Leptinotarsa lineolata, assembly GCA_015342045.1. Classification (NCBI taxonomy): domain Eukaryota; kingdom Metazoa; phylum Arthropoda; class Insecta; order Coleoptera; family Chrysomelidae; genus Leptinotarsa; species Leptinotarsa lineolata. The sequence goes on along the minus strand of WOGR01007383.1, from coordinate 1,841 downwards.
TAAACGTCGTGAAGTAACGTGGCCTGAAATCGCAAATTTTTAATTATTTCGTTTTTGTTTCAATTGTTCAATTTTTTTATTGTTTTTTATTTCTCTCTAAAATCATTTCAGGGTTTTTTCCTCAACATATTTGTTATGTTCAGCTATTCTTTTCCGTTTTAATTGTATTGGTTATTTCATGGATTTCAAATCATCTTATATAATATTAGACAATGGAAGTCCGAACTGATGAAATTCACTAGACTTCTCTGGTTTATGAAACATATTCCTTGTAGCGAACTATTACAGTCCGCTTAGTTTGACCAACAAACTTTTTATCGCAATTCTCACAGCTTATTTTTGGGTTGCCTGACACTTATTGAAGTGTACGAGCCTTAATCAATATTGAATTTTTCAAAAATTTGAACTTATCCGTTGGTTTATTTTGGTTTGTATGAAAGAACATTATTTTTTGAATCTTCTTCTGAAAAGTCGATGTAACCTGTACTGGTTACCTCGTTTACGGGCAGATGGGGCGACGAGAAATATGTTGTTTGTCGTTCGCTTCAGCCTTGTTCAAGGAATGATATTCTGAAAGGAATTCGATTTTTGATTATGGGAAATCATCGACTTCATGTTGATGATGGACACTACCTTGCACTGACGAGAGGCCAAACTGCCAGAAACCGTTCTGCAAGTGTGCCAGTTCCAATAATTAAAAATTGATTTCGGCAGTTATATCGCCAACAGCATATGCAGAAATTGCTTCTGTGAAGAATCCTGCAATGACACCTGTCGGATATAATCCAACGTCCTTCGTGGTATTAGCCAGAGGAGTAGTTGTTTTCAGATAGGTGTCAGTCCATTAAGTTACAGTGTAGGTGAGTTGAGACTGGCCTGAACAAATTGTTCTTTTAGATAATTTGATTTACAGCCAGTCTTCAAGTATGTCCTCTCACTACATGTGAAGGTTCTGCAAGTACTTACTTGCAGAATCTGCAGGTAGGTTGATGTTAACATCCCTTGAAACTGAAGTACCATCATAATCTGGTCTTATTTGATACAATGCGTTTTACAATTTATCAAAAAATTTCAAAATATTTCTTCTAGAAGGTCTATACAGGGTGTTTCAAATTCGATCCCCACCATTGGGATCTCGGAAACTATGAGAGATCCGAAGATGGTTGAATTGGGAAAAGTTGCGCATTTACCTGACTAACATTATGCCGTTGAGAAAGTTCTAAAATTCCGAGTATATCCGGAGAAAACCGGAAAAAACAGAAATTTCGGAAAATGGTTTTAATTTTTTTCTATTTATTTTTCGAAGGATTCGAAAATAAATTGCACTTCCACATTGCCACCTCATTCCTGCTACATAATGGTGTTTTCAAATTTGCTATCCGACGTTTCGTCTTCCGGCTACCATTATCAACTATATTTTTTCTCATGGGCGCTACAATGAACTCTTTCTGTTTTGAATAGAACCAGATTTCACCTTTTCATTGATGTATCATAAGTTATCATTCTTTTTGGTCACGGTAGTGTAGAGGTTAGAACATCTGCCTCTCAAGCGGAAGATTGGGGTTCGATTCCCCGCCGGGCCCCCGTGCTGGGTAATCTCACGTTAAAAAGTAAGGCCTCGTTAATCCATTGCTCGCACAAGTTTCGACTTCTGAGGGTTGACGTTCGTCAGACATTTCAATATTGTACAAGTCATTGAATTTTTGGCGAAAAATTGTTTTCACGAATGAAGAAAATGGAGATATGATCAAATTTATTACAAATACGATAAAAACAGTGTTAGGACATCGGAAATGTATTTAAACTTGTATTCCAAAAGACGACAACCACATCGAACTATG